>CAKNYM010047740.1:0-25130 GCA_932195095.1 Andricus curvator
CGAAAATGAGAAGTGCCGCATATACTGGAACTTCATATTCTCGACAAATGTTTCTGTTGCGCACTCGAGGCCTGACATAGTTCTCCTTGACTTCGAGAAAACAACCATGTTCGTTATCGAATTTTCGGCACCAGCTGACAATAACGTCACAGCCAAGGAGAAAGAAAAGAAAGAGAAGTATAAAGACCTTATAAGGGAGTTGCGACGGTTATACCCCGAATATTCTGTTAAGCTAATCGTCTTTATCATCGGCGCTCTTATAAGGCCAAGGTTTCACTGCTTAATAGCCTGAAAAGCATCCCTGCATGTCAACAAAATGCTGAGACACTTGCGGGGAAAAAGCAGAAGGCGGTCGTCCTTGGGTCGCTCCGTGTCCTCAGGGTGCACGAGACTTTTACCGGATCATCGCATTGAGTTCGTCGCAGACTGTAACCACCTATCTCACGGTCGTGAGACGTGGTTACAGCTGAAATTTTACCGCGATTTCGCTGGGAGCGGGTGCAATTTTTCAGATTAGCACCCGCTCCCGGCGAAATCCTACGGTTGTCCTTATGACAAACTTTTAAATATATATATATAATCGTGTCATGCCCCTGATAAATAATCAGTTATGTTTAACGAAGTTCCTATTTACACCGAAAATACTTGGTCTACGCTCGCCGCATTTTCATGAAAAAAAAAAATGCTAACAGTTTATTTTTATTTTTAAAAACATGATTTTTATCAGTTTTGACCTCGAAAATTATATTTTCAGATATTTGCATGACTATATAGGTAATTCTCTCTTATTTCGTACTTCGACTTTCCTGAAAAACAGCCGGCAACCAGCTTCGTTGCCGGCGCTGTCAGTGTAGACTCCACACAAAAAAAATCGCTCTAGAACAAACGTAGAGGCCATCAAGACAGAGCGTACAGTCCTAACCGTCGAAAACGTTCCAAACCAGGGGTCTTTACAATCTACAGGTGCAGCCTGACCCAGGATCGACTGGCCATTTTCAGCATCTACCAATTTTTTTCAATGGGAATCTGAGAGCAAATTTATGACCCCTTGAAAGAAAATATTAGTTGGAAGGGTTTGGTTCATAAACCTAAACCTCGAGGGTCCCATTTTTTCTGCTGAGTAAGAAGAAACTCTTCGAGGACTTCGACTCAGTTAAGAATGGATACAGGATCTATCTTTGGAGACCCTTGTTCTACACCAATCACCTTCGACCAGAAAGAGACGGTTGCCTGCCACTCTCACCCTTTTCTTTCTAATTGCCATTCGCGTTTCCCCCACGAAGTCAGCAGGTCATTTCTATATTTCGATGGCAGAAAATCCATAAGAGTGAAAGAGACAGACCATTCTAATCGTTCTGTCTCTTTCAATCTTGTGGACTTCCTCTCTTATTCTAACCCGTGAAGATTGTGAGGTCCGTTCGATTTTCGACTGCGAAAGGGTTCGGGCGTCCCACTGTTGACCAGCCCTATGCATCGCCCCCACTTTTTCTGTTCTCTTAGCATCCGGAGGGGTATCGCAGTTCAAATAAATCCAATAGATGACGCTCCGATCAGGTAAGCCTGTTTTTGCATTGTTATGTATTTGCAAAAACGGCAAAAACGGTAAAATTGACAATTTAAATGTTAAGCGTGACTTATTTATTGTGTTATTGAGAATTTTTTGAGAATTATTAGGGCGAAATAATGGGATTAAAATGTGTCGCTCCGGGCTGTACGTCAGGCTATCAGAGCAATTCGGAGAAGTGTCATCTATTTCTTGTGCCAAAAGATCCCAAAAAAATTAAACTGTGGCAACAGGCTATACGGAGAGATGACATTATTTTAAGATATAGACATGCAGTTTGTGAAAAGCACTTTTGGGAAAGTGACATAATTTGGAAGGCGGAAGTTAAAGGTCCGGATGGAAGAGTAATGTCCAGGGTAATTTAATTTCGTTTCTTACTATTTTCTATATTTATTTTGTTTACCTATATGGTTTTTATTAATTTAAATAAATTATTAATAAAAAAAAATCCTTAGGAAAGATCACAAATATTTATAATAAGGGAGCGTTCACATATTACGTGACATTACAAAGGGGGGAGGGGGTTCTTGTTTTGTTACGGTCTGTTATATGGGGTGTAGGGGGTATTTTTGACTCGAGTACGTAACATTTTTAACTGTCTAAAAAATTTCCAAATAAATAATTTTACCCCAGTGGGCACAAAAATTAAGGATGTCCTAGAGACGTCTTCGGGACATCCCTAAGACGTCTTTTGGACATCCTGGGGATGATCTTAAGACGTCTAATGCCAGTACGAAAGATGTCCTGAGAACTTCCTATGTCTTTAAGACGTCTTTAGGACATCTTCAGCACATTGGACGTCTTAGAGACGTTGATTGGACTGACATTGGACGCCCTAGGAACGCCACAAGGACGTTCTTGGGATGTTTATGGTTTTGTGCCTACTGGGACTTCATAATAAAATTTGTTTCTAAATGTTTCTAACCATTATTGATGGAAGAGAACATTTCAATTATAAATGATTGTTTAATATTGGGAACTAATTCTGTTCTTAACATTTTTCTACCACAATATAATTTCCAAACTTTTTTACATTTTCAAAGAGATAAGAAAAATTAAATTATAGGAAAAACTAATTTTGAAGAATTCGAAAAAAAAAATTAGAAGCTTTTTAATAATTTTGAAAGATTTTGAGAATAAATTTTGAAAAATATTTCTGGGAAAATTTTAATAGTTTACGTTTAATTTTAAAAGAATAATTTTCAGTTTTGATGATTTCAAAATGTGTGGGAAAAAATATGGAAGACTTGAAGACAATTGTTTTAATTTTTCAGGACTTAACAAAATTTTAGGGAAACTCAATTTTGCAAGGCATCAAGTGAATGAAACATATATTCTTAAGATTCACGGTAAAATATCAAATAATTTTTGTTATGAATCCTAAGAGCAAATTGAAAAAAGATTACAAAATTTTTTAAATTATTTCCTAAAATTTTGAAAAAGATTTTAAAGCAAAAGTTTGCCATGATAAACAATTTTAGAAGAAATCTAAGTAAATTTAAGATATACGTAGAAGATTTTGAAACGATTAAAAAATAATAAAAAATTGTAAGATATTTTATGAATTTAGCAAGGTTTCAAAAAAATGAAAAAAATTCTTTGGGTTCCTAAGAGAAATTAAAATGATTTTTCGTTTTGAAAAATTCATTTACACAGAATATTTAAAAATATTTCACAAAAAATTTGTATAATTTAAATATATTAGAGGGTGTTTTGTGCACCGAGCCTAGTTTGACGCGGTGTTCTTCGAACCTGATTAAAAATATATACAGGCAGAAGCAGGTTGAACACAATAAAAACTTGTGAGATAAGGTAAATAAACGGCAATATATTTAATATAATAAACATGAGGTAAAGTACAAAATCCGAATTATAATTTGCGAAGCGTAACTTGTTACCTCTACCGAAGACAAGTAATATCTGATTAGAATCGCACGTAGATGGTACAGGGAGGCAAGAGAGAATTTTTGGTTGACAATTTAGAGGAGAGGGTAAGTTGAGTGGAAGGGATGGCTAGGACAGTCCCCTTGTCAGTGGGGGTGGACCGGAGGAGCTAGATGAAGGCCCAAAAGGACCCTTGTGGAATTTTCCATTATCCGAAGACATAGTGATGGGCTAGCTGACCTTCAATAAAACAATTAAATGGAATAGTCGTGGAGACTTAAAGGATAATAAGAGGAAAGTATATAAACCTTAAGATTAGAAAACTGGCAATCTCGTAGACAGATGCTGAAAGCTATAAACATAAAAGTAACAGTTTGCCAGAAAAGTTAGGGTAAAGCACGTTCCTAACATAAAAGTATATAATACAAATGAGTTTCAGACAAAATGTACAGAAGTGCGAGTAGGAAGATTTGAGTGTACAAATATAAAATAAACCTAAAATTATGAAGTAAAAAATAAAATCGTAGAATCCTTACGTTCTGGACGTAACAGAGGGTTCAACAATTTTGAAAGGATTAAAAAAGAATTTTCTTAAGACATATGGGGAAATTTTTTATGATTTTTCAATGATTTCTGCCATTAGAGAATTTATTTTTAAAAAGTGGATGTACTTCGATCGTTGGAAATCCATTTACAGTGATATAAAAAAGTCGGAGAAAAAAATAAGATTAGTTAAATACACAATTTTGATATGTTTAACATCGTTCTCATAAATATTTCTTTCCAAGATTTGTCATTTCTTCCGTACTATAATTAATACTTTCAATGTAAATTAAAAACTAAACTCTGCAGTAAAGCGAGGTAAAAATGATAAAATTAATTGAATCGTTTGAGCTGCGGGCTAATAATTTGTGGTCCGACATCCAAAACAAGTAAAGAAACAAATTTTGAAATCGGTTAATATCTTCCGCTCTTTTTTTAATTTTACAATTAAAAATTTTTTTAATTAAAAAAAATGTGCCTTATTCAAAATTTTTTGAAAATGTACAAAAATATTTTTTTTCAATTGTTTCGAACCTGAAATTTCTTCAAATCCCATACTCCATCCAAAAAAAACATGTTTTTACACATTTTCAAAAAAATTGTTACTGCGCAAGAAATTTATTTTTAAATTTCGTATTCTTTTATTATTGTTCACTAGTAGAAGCTGTAAATATAACAAATTCGTCATATTTTTTGAACCAATGAGAAATATTTTGAATTTAAAATCGTTAAATTTTACATTGCAGTTGATGAATTTGGAATATTCCATTTTTAAATTAGGTAGGTATATAAAGTGTTCACCTTCTAATACTTATTAAAAAAGTCCTATATATTTTGTAATGTTATGGGGGCAGTTCAAATATTGTATTTTCAAATATCGTATATTTAAAGAGAAAAGGGGAAGTTTTTTGAGAATAGGGGGAAAAGGGGAATTGAAAGAAAAACGGGGAAACTAAGAAAAAAAGGGAACTGTGCACTCTGTATAATATATATATTGTTACGTTTAATTTATTAAGGGATTTATAATGAAAATGAAATGAAATATTTTTAATTCGTTTACTTGAAAAAATGGTATGCCTTCAAATTCAAATGCTTTTATATAAAAAAATGGTATGCCTTCAAATTAAAATGCTTTTACATATTAACATGAATATATTTTTTCACTCATTAATCTTGTCAATCACTTTTTAATAAATTATTCATTCCTATAATTATAAGTGCCTTCAATAATATATTCAATAAATAATTTTTCTTCAATTCTAAATTATTTTGATGCAATTTTTACATTAATTTATTTATATATAATTGATTATAAATAAATTATATATAAATATATATTTGTCAGAGAGAGAAGAAATTTCTAGATAATTAATTATCAATAAATGTTTAAAATTTGTAACAATTACAATTGTTTATAAAATTAATTAATTACATTAGCAAAATAAACAATAGAAAAATATGAATACGATTCAAACTGTTTTCAAAATACTCATCTTTATATTCAATTTTCCTAATAATAAATTACGTGTTTTCATGATATTTTTATTACTAATTACAGCTGCGCTTATTGTTACTGAAAACTATATTCTTCTTTTATTTTTATAAAAAGTATCAAGTTTTAAATGAATTTTAGTATTTTTGCTAGACATAACAATGCAAAAACAGGATTACTTGATCGGAGCGCCATCTATTTGATTTATTTGAACTACGATACCCCTCCGGATGCTAAGAGAACAACTACCACATACACATACACAGGCGATGCATAGAGCTGCTGTTGACTACGGTGACGGCTAATCGCACCACTATTAACAGGCACTGTCATATGGTGGAATTAGAGATGGGGAGTGACCGTCAGATGACCGATTTCCGGTAATCTGACGGTCACCTGACCGGACAAGTGGAAAAAATGGAAATAATGTTATTACGCGAAAAATTGAAGAAGTATCATATATATGAACTACAGAAAACCTTTTATAACATACATACATTGATTAGCAGTTCGAACTCGAAAGTTCATTGCCTCACTACCCGATTCGGGTAGTATTTCTAGGTGGATATTTACTACCAATGTGGGCCCATCACACCCACGACGGGCCAACAGCAACGCAGTATTCCTGAACGGTCACCCATCCAAGTACTAACCGCGCCCAACAATGCTTAACTTCAGTGATCTTACGAGAACTGGTGTTTCCAGCGTGGTATCGCCGTTGGCAAAAAAACCTTTTTAAAAGTGAAAAAAATTTTGTTTTCTAAAAAAAAGTGAAGAAAAAGGAATAAATATGTAAAAAGTGATCGTATCTCTTTGCTGTCAACGAACATAACCTATTAAGCATGAATAGTCTTCGAATGTTGAAAACTAAGAAGTACATTTTTTTAAAAAAGAAGCTAAAACGATGATTTTGTGTGAGTTTTGTAATTCAATAAATGGTCTAAAATTCAGTTTGTAGTATTTTCTTGTTGTAGGAGAACCTAACCTGAAGGCATAAGTGCCTGTTTAAGAGTGAGCTGATCTCCCAAAACTAAACCTACGCGAAGTAGAAGTGAAGTGTTCTATGCTCCACTTTGCGTAACTATTTTTCGATCATTTATCCTATAATTTTATTTTTTATCATTAATCGTATATTCATAATCAAAACTAAATACATGGTTACTTTAAAAGAACTACAATCGAAAAAATTTAAACGTTCATTTCATCGTCATTTCATTTTAAATTGTTCAAAATTGGAAAATTTAAAATTAAAATCGTTTGTAACTAAATAATTGTAAAATATAAAAGGTTAAAATGGAAATTATACCATGTTAACAAAGTACAAAAGTATTTGGTTTTCATCTAAATTATTCAAAATTGTATACATTTGGATTTAGAATTTTAACACTTAACATTTTGTCGTTTCAAATCTAAGTTTTTCAGAATTATACAATTTTCAATTTAAACTCTATATTTCTAAATAATTTTGTATTAGAAAAGGTTAAAATTGGAGTAATTTCATCTTAACAAAATTAAAAACTATTTGGGTTTAATTTAAATCGTTCAAAATTAAACAAATCATGATTTAGAATTTAAATGTTCAACATTTTTTGGTTTCAAATTTGAATTGTTCATAATCGTACAATTGTAAATTAAAATCCTGCATGCTTAAATAATTGTAAAATAAGAAAGGTTAACATTAGAATAATTTCGTGATAATAAAAT
Source organism: Andricus curvator (assembly GCA_932195095.1). Lineage (NCBI taxonomy): Eukaryota > Metazoa > Arthropoda > Insecta > Hymenoptera > Cynipidae > Andricus > Andricus curvator. The sequence goes on from CAKNYM010047740.1 coordinate 7,188, forward strand.
TCAAAACTATGTGTATTCAATTTAAAGAATTCAAAAATACTTGATCGACTATAAGGTCACAACACTTAAAATCGCAGTTTAACATTATCTCTTCTTTAACATTTAGATAAATGTTCCAAATTAAACAATTTCCAAATGAAAACCTTAATAATTAAAGCAATGTTAAATTGAAAAAGTTTAAAGAATAATTTTAATGAAACTTCATAAATGAAAGAATTTCAAATTAAAGCATCGTTTAAAATTCAGGAAGTAACCATTAGTTTAAATTTGAATAGCTCAAGCTGTTTACATTTTTAGTTTTGAATTTTTAGTAGTGAAAATGTTCCTTGAGAGCCTCGAAATAAAATATTCAATTTGGGTAGTTTAGGCCTTGTAATTGTAGAATTTTCAATATTTTTCGTTTGGAAATGTAGACGCCTAAAGTTGTAAATAATTTTTAACGGAAATGTTTAGGTCTATTTTGCTAAACCTTTCATGTTTTTGGAAAATCCTAACTAAAACGCTTTTAAATTCGAAACCATTAGAGTGAACTGTTAAAAATTTGAAGAAAACTTTAAAGTACGGAATTGCAAAAATTTCAAGATATTTTAAACTTATAAGCTTAAAATTTTCAAGCCGATAAATTTTGAATCTTAATTTGAAGAAAAAAAACTGTACTTCTTAACTGTACTTTTAAATAACGTTGTGGGTTTCCTATCACCACTACGTAGCGCGTCCTCAGGTTGCGGATAGAGGAACGGCCCGTAAGGCTGAACAGCCCCCAAGGTTAACTGCGAATACAAGAATAAGCAGTCGCGGACAGCCGATAGGAGCCAGTCGTGGGTGTGGCAGGGGGGTGACACGATTTTCTCTTTTGCATTAGAGGCGCGTGTCAGTTTTGTGAAGAGCGGCGAGTCGTGAAGCATTGGCGCCACCTCCACGACGCCCGGTCTGCCCGTTGTCTGTTATGATTTTGCATACACAAACTCGTGAAATGTCATAACTTTATCGTCTATTTGCCATATTTTATTTATTTACGGATACATGTGTTATAACAATGGGGGGGGGGGGCATCGATGTATAGCACCGAACTGTCTATCAGGGTACGACTCAACCCGCTCAAACGGAGTAAAACAGTGCATTTTTCCGTTCTAAAAAATGAGGTGGACCGTTGGCACCAAGCAATTAAGCATGACAAAAAGGATTTTATTGTTAAACCTGGAAATGTAGTTTGTGAAGATCACTTTTTAAAGGATCAAATAATTTGGAAAAAGAAAGTTTTAGCTCCGGATGGAACGGTTATGGCGATAGGTATGAGGATTTGTTTACACCGATGTTCTTTAACCTAAAATAATTGAATGGCTCTGACGGTTTCATGACTACATTGATTTTTAAATTTTGATATATTTTTCTTCTTGTAAAACTTGTAGATTATTGTAATAGTGTGTAACATTATATTTTTATTAGTTTTTGAAATTTTAAAAATATTTTAAAACCCTTACTATCTTTAAGAAAATTGTAAAAGTAACATTAATGACAGTTTTGAATTATCGCCGAGTTTCGACATTTATTACTTTAATAGGAACGTAAGTTCTATTATTTCGGTCTTGCGATCAATTTGAATAAAAAATACTTTATTAGGTATAATATAAGCCTTTATCGGGTATAATTTGCCTGAGGATGACCAACAGATTGAGGTCGAAACGTTGCGAGAATGTAACTTTTTATAATTAAAGTATTGACTCGGAATACTCCTAGTCTTTTTTATTCAAATTGATCGTAAGACCGAAATAATAGAACTTACGTTCCTATTAAGGTAACAATTGAATTGATCAAAGGAAGATTTCACTTCTTAAAAATTGTTTTAAGAAGTTGTTTATTTTTATCAGTTCGAAATTTATGTACGATTACATTAATTTATTAATAAATTCAAGTACCAAAGTAAATTACAATTGTAAAATAATGATTTTCTGGCAGTCAGAATAGTAAAAGAAACCTAAATTTAAAAAAACGATAATTTTATGAAAAAGAAAGTCGCGACATTTTGTAAAACTAGCTTTGTTCAATTGTATATAATAAATTATTATGTTCTGTCTGCATAATAATTGCTATACTTTAATCGCAGTATATTCGTAAATAATTTAAATAATTATATTTATTTAAATAAATTAACCTAGCATTTATTACTCCTATATACCATCCTACTGTCTTTACCCCATATTTAATTTATATCTCCATCTTTTAATTCAATTTTTAAATAAATAAATGACTAAATGTACGTTAAAGTTAATAACTTTATTACTGATAATCTTTTAGCCATTTCACGATCAATACAATATACTGAATATTAAAAATTATGATTTTTAAATTTGCTTGTATATTTTTATTATAATGTAATAATAGATTAGGATCATTCGAGTAATTAAAAAATAGACAAAAATTTGTATATATTATCATTTCAGAACATTTAGTTTATTTGTTTTAAACGGTAAATACGTAATCTTTATATTTTACCATTTCACTCTACTTGAAACTAAAAAACCGACATTTCCAGTGTATGTAAGGTCTATTTTTTAATCCTAGGTATTTTTTAAATTCTAGAAACAGTTAATCCTTGCCTAATTCAAGCTAAAAGTATTTAAATTATCCACAAACGTCCAAAATATTATAAAAACTGCGAAAAATACTAAATCTCCCATGATTCTAATCAGCTTTCATTCAAATATAGGGCGTGGCGCTAGTGGCGCCAGTGTTTCATTTTCTGCCGTCCTTCACAAAACTGACACAGCGCAGTTGTATGGCGAGTCACCCCCCTGGGTGCGGTGAATCTAGCACTGGTAAAAAATAGGTACACGACAACCATGGCTTGGGGGGACCCACCCATTCGCGTTCATACACAATGGGTGGGTTCTGGCAAGCCAAGGTGCCGCGTGTACCCACCTAGAAACTATACCCGAACCAAAACTAAAAATCTTGTAAGGGAAAAATCCTGCTGCCCATTGGACACTGCAGCGATGACACTGCCCGCAAGGGATGTGTGGAATGATTCGCCTGCATAGGGCCAAAGGGGTATTGATGCCAGTAGGCGCGCTGCCTTGCAGGGGGACGTTAGGGTACGAGGATGAAACTGTAATGTGTCTGACGACAAGTTGACATGGTCCTTGTCAGAGTCGGAAAGCTCCCATACTTAGACCTAGGGAGGTATGGGGGTTATCACTCCTGGGACAGTGGACTCACCTACGATCGGAATAGGATCCTAACGTGCGGATTATCTTGAAACTACCATGGCTAACTTGCAAAAACAAAAAACTACAGTTAAAGATCTAAGGGTGGGAACTCTAAACGCGCGTAGTCTAAAAACTGGCCGATTTAGCGAACTCATTAAGATAGCAATTGAATACAAAACTGACGTAATAGCACTTCAAGAAACCTGCTGGTCGGGCGTTTTCGCGTCAATTTCTAGGGATGACTATACTTTTCACTGGGGAGGAGCTAAGGGGCAAAGACTGGGGACTGGTTTTCTTATTAATAAACGAATTTCGCAAGCACTTATCGACATGCAATTCATTAACGACCGGTTATCATACATTGTACTAAAGGGTAATTTCAGCAAACACGTATTAATCAATGTGCACTGCCCCACCGAGGACAAAGACGAAGACACTAAGGATCTTTTTTATGAAACAATCGAGCAGGTTTTTGACAAGTTCTCAACGTTTGACGCAAAAATAGTATTGGGGGATTTCAACGCGAAAATTGGAAAAGAACCAATGTATAGGCCTACAATAGGATCAGAAAGTTTGCATGACGTCAGTAATGATAATGGAACCAGAGTAATAAACTTTGCAGCTTCAAAGAACCTCGTTGTCAAAAGCACATATTTCAAGCATAAAAATATACATAAGGCCACCTGGACATCGCCAGATGGTAATACTCACAATCAGATTGATCACGTTCTAATTGACAGAAGACGTCATACAAACATTCTCGATATAAGATCGTATAGGGGAGCGGATTTAAATTCAGACCATTTTCTCGTGATAGTAAAACTAAGATCTAGGCTAGCGTTAAGTAAGAAAACAAGCCGCACAGAGCCAACAGTTCGTTTCAATATAGATAAGTTCAAAACAGCAACAGAAACATTAAATTACCAAGTTGAGATTTCTAATAGCTTCGACGCTCTCCAAGAACAGAGAGACGATAACAATAATCACGAGGAGGACCCGGAAACCCTGTGGAGCAATACGAAAAAGGCGATAAAGGCAGCCGCGAAACTTACAATAGGTTTTAAGAAAGTAACCAAAAGCAAACCATGGTTTGACGAAGAGTGCAAACTCTGGTTTGAGAAACGTCGGAAGGCCAGACTAAGTAGTTTACAAAATAAGTGCGATCAAACACATAAGAAATATCTCGAGATTAGCAAAAGTACAAATAGGCTCTATAGATCCAAGAAAAGGGAGTGGGAAAAGAATAAAATACTAGCAATAGAAGCGCATAATAAACAAAATAACCCGCGTGAGATGTACAGGGGAATCAATTTTATAAGGAAAGGCTGTCAAAGTAGAACGGAAGTAATGAGGGACGAAAATGGCAATCTAGTAGCCGATGCGACAGAGAGACTGAATTTATGGAAAGATTATTTCGATAAACTATTAAATGTACGCGAAGCCCCCGTTGAAGGTAATCTCGGCGAAATCCACACTGCTGATCTATTAATTAACGATCCTACTGATATAGAAATAGAAATGGCCATAAAGAAGTTGAAAAATAACAAAGCCGCGGGCATCGATGACCTACCGTCAGAACTGATAAAAAATGGAGGCCCTTGCCTCACAAGGCAAATTTGTAAATTGATACGCGCAGTTTGGAAAACAGAACGCATGCCGGAAGAATGGAATACCTCTATCATTATTCCCATCTTTAAAAAAGGCGATAAAACTAACTGTAACAACTATCGGGGAATTTCACTTGTGCCTTCGTGCTACAAGATCCTGTCTAATGTTATCCTAAGTAGACTAACTCCTTTTGCCGAGGAAATCATTGGGGATTACCAGTGTGGATTCCGCCGAAACCGATCTACAAGCGATCAAATGTTTACAATTAGACAACTGTTAGAAAAGAAATGGGAATTTAAAGAAGCAGTACATCAGCTATTTATTGATTTTAAAAAAGCTTACGACTCTATTATACGCGCGCGAATGTACTGGATCCTAGAGTTCTTGGGTGTGCCAAGAAAATTGGTTAGACTTATCGAAATTTGCTTAAGCGGCAGTAAGGGTAGAATACGCGTAAACGGTAGTTTATCTGAAGAGTTTTCGATCCGCGATGGCCTGAAACAGGGCGATGCACTTTCGTGCGTCCTTTTTAACTTAGTTTTAGAATACGTGGTTAGGCAAGTGCAGGCGAATCCGACCGGTGCTACCCTCAATGGGGTAATACAAATTCTTGGATATGCGGATGATCTCGACGTACTAGGGGATGATAAAGAAACGGTAGCTAAAAATGCAGAAATCTTGATCGCAAAAGCCAAAGAGATTGGCTTGGAAGTTAGCGAATCGAAGACAAAATATATGACCGTCGTCAGGTCCGGAGAAAGTAATCAAGACGGGGATCTAATGGCCGGAAATATGAAATTCGAAAGGGTTAACGAGTTTAAATACCTCGGGTCTATTATAACTAGCGAAAATAAGATTAAAACGGAAATCAATGCGCGGCTACACGCTGGCAATGGGTGCTATTATGCAGCAAACACGCTACTAAAATCGCGATCGCTATCTAGAAACATCAAAGTAAGAATTTACAAAACGATAATAATGCCGGTCGTCATGTACGGGTGTGAAACGTGGGCGCTGACGAAAGGAGAAGAGAATAGGTTTAGAGTTTTCGAGAATAAAGTACTTAGAAAAATCTATGGTCCAAAAAGGGACGAAGAGACCGGCGAGTGGAGAAAACTGCATAATGATGAGCTGCACGCTCTCTACGGGTCAGCAAATATTAATAGAGTAATGAAAGCGCGTAAATTAAGATGGGCGGGGCATGTAGCAAGAATGGGCAATGAAAGAACAGTGGCGCAAGTTTTAAGAGGGAGACCGACTGGTAAGAGACCCCTAGGCAGACCGAGAAACAGATGGGAGAAAAATGTAAGGGATGATCTAAAAGAACTAGGACATGATTACTTAAACTGGATGGAGAATGCACAAGACAGAGATGTGTGGCGGTCTCGGGTAGATGAGGCAATGAACTTTCGAGTTCGAACTGCTAATCTATAATAATAATAAAAAATTCTAATTTTAACTATTCTGTTCTTCAAATTTCTAATAAAGTTCAATTCTTTTGACAAAACATCTAATAGTTGAAATTTCAGCCTAAACAAAACGTATATTCGACAAAAAAGGATGACTTTTTAATAAAACTGTTAAATTTTCAACAAAATAATTACATTTTAACCAAAAATGTGATTTTTCAACCAATAAGATTAATTTTATACTAAAAAGACAAATTTTCAGTTAAAAAATTAATTTTGAACCTAAAAACAAAACTCATTTTCAATCAAAGATGAATTTTCAACTAAAGCGATGAATCTTTAAACAAAAAGATAAATTTTTAACAAAGTAGTTCGAGTTTCAACCACGTATTGGAATTTTCAACCAAAAAAGATGAATTCTCCACAACAAATTTAATAGTTGAATTTCAACTAAAAATGATCAATTTTCTGAAAAGATGTAATAGTTAAATTTTCAGTTAAGAAAGTTAATTTTCTACCCAAAGAGATGAATTTTCAATAAAAGTGTTGAATTTTCAATCAACAAGGGCTTTTCAGTCAAAAAAGAAAAAAATTGGTTGAATTTTCTAGAAAACAGTTGATTGTTCAACAACAGAATTAAGTGTAATATTAATAAATATGATATTGTTATACACTGAAAGTCCAGTTATTTCTATTTTGTTAAGAATAAGCAATTCGGATTTATTTAGTTTCTTGAGAACTTCAAAACTAAAAAAAAAACTTGAAAAGTAACAGCCTTATACTACAATAAAAATAAAATAGTATATTGTGTATCGAGGGCGTAAAGAAGGCTATTTTGACGAGTTCGAACTTGCCGCCCGAGCGAAACGAGGTCGGCAGTCGCACGAGGCAAAATAGCCGTACGCCCTTGATACACACCATACTTTTTGTCCGACCCCTCTTGAAAACGCGCCATTGCATGCACGTGAGGCAGGCGTAATGTGGCCGCTTCCAGCCCAGTGACGTTCGCACATGCGCACTCCGCCGCCGGGCCAACATGAAACTTTACGCCCGCTACGTAACACTTTACGCCCGCTACATAACACTTTACGCCCGCTATACATAATTATCTTTATCTATAAAAAAAGTGTATCGCTGCACCCCACAGTCTTACTCCTGCAAAGTACGCTATTTCTTTCTTTCACATATAATCTAAAATTGTCAAGTACACCAAACATCCTCAATCTGCTTAACATGCTTGTTTTCAATAAGGGTAGGACAAAAATATAGTTTTGACAGCACTAGCGACAAATTTTCTACTTCGCGTAGATATACTTTTACGAAGTCTCTTCACGTTAAGGGAGCCGAAAACTACTGTCCAAGCTTTCAATGTAGTCCTTTTTAAAATGATTAATGGTCTATGATACATGTTTTACCAGTTGCAGCAATGGGCGCTAATTTCATTTTTACATTATGGTTTTTTCATCTTGTTTTATTATATTGTAGATTACATTTTTATTTATTATAAGGATCAAGTTAGTGATAGGAAATAAAACTGGAAACGCCAAAAATTACAGGTTGAAATAAAAGGATAATTTAATATTTCACGATCTTTTCCTTAATTAGTAATAATAAAATAAATATAATTTCGTTCGATCCAATTTCTTAAAGCGTGTAATTACTTTTACGCGTTATCATTCCAATACTTTATAAGCTGAAAGTGAAATTTATGAATCGAATAAAGTTAAAATATGATTGGAGTCCTTTATTTCAAAACTTATATTTGAAAGCTTTTTCTTCTTGACTGTTAAAAGTGGTAAAAAGATGGTAAGTTTCAAAATTGTCGATAATCTTTTTAATTTTCAGTTTGTGTATTCTAAATGAAACAAAAATAAAATAAATATAAACTGAGTAAGTGGAATATATAACTTTTATAAGCAATTCTTATTCACAAAATCATACTTGAAAAAAGTTCAACTTAATTGGAAGCATCTATTTATATTGTTAGACCATACATATGCGTAAGTTACAAATAATTGATTATCATTATATTAAATAATAAAGTGAAGTTACCATTTTGAACTATATATACGTATTATTGATTAAAAGTAAACTTCTTTTTATAAATATAATAGAGACAAATTATCTTTTTGTGCTTTCTTTTTAATTTTTTTTTTCTTCGTCAATAATAATGGAGAAAAAATATACAGTCTTTATGAAAATATTCAATACCTTTCATTTAGTTAGAATTATATTTTCCTGAAAGAAACAAGTCATATTTGCCATAAACTTGTGTCTTAATTCCGAATGATTTTTGTAGGTTATGTCTCACTAAAATCAGGCAAATTGAAGAAATCGTCCGTCTGATGAGATTAACAGCCTGCAATTACATAAAAAAATTGTTCCCTTTTTGTTTTCATCTTACATTATTTAGTAAAAAACACTCCAATAACTATTTATAAGATGATTTCCACTTTTTCCAAAATGTCCGGTTAGACAGCCAGATGACGGGAAATCGGTCGGCGTCATGTGACGTCACTCCCCTTCTCTAGGTGGACTCCCATGGCAGATGAAAGCAGAAACTCATGAGAGTGAAAGAGACGGATAGATCTATTTATCTCTTTCACTCTCATGAGTTTCTGCTTTCATCTGCCATGGGAGTCCATCACCAGTAGTCAGTCGTTATATAGACCTGTCAATTATGGTGCAATTTGCCGTCTCCTTGGTGGTCGTCGCCAACGTGAGTTTGATAACTGCAGAATTTGCCGGCATCGAATACACAACGTTTTGTCCTTTCGTTTTGTGTAATAGGTCAGGGATCTCCAGAATCCCCAGGTGTAGCCTGACACAGTATCAACTGGACATTTTCAGGATAAACCAGTTTTTTTCGATGAGAAACTGTGAGAAAGTTTATGACCCCTTGAAAGAAAATATTAGTGGTTTGTTTCGTAAACCTAAACTTCGAGGGCCCCATTTTTTTCTGCTGTGCAAGAAGCGACTCTTTGAGGCACTTCGACTCAGGTAAAGGGGATCCTTTTTGACAGTTCTGTGTCGAAGCTGAGTAGATCCAATCTATTGGTCCGGGATAGCCAGTAAAATATACAGGCTCTACCTTTAGAGACCCCTGTAATAGGTGATTGAAAAGAATACTTACTTTTGCTTTTCACCCTTCAGGACTAGTTTTCCTGTGCGAACATTCTCGTACTCCATTTTACAGGAACAATAAGTGTCTACTCGCTATCGGCACAATTTCCCGTTCGCTTATAAGGGCTGAATTAAAATTTGATTTGATTCGCTGAAGCAAAACACCATTGGTAAAATCAGAGATCTCTGGTAAAATGTTGCGGAACCATCGCCATATAGAAATGAACTGCGTGGGGAAACGCGATTGACGATTAGAAAGAGAAGGGAGAGTGTGGTAGGACGCCTGTCTGTTTCACTTGCAGGAACGTCGCTTATGGCCTTTTCATACCTTTGCTTGCCGGCAGTGGCTATCTCTATCTCCTTCACTCTTGTGGACTTTCTGCAGGCAGGCTGCCGACAAGCTACCTGCCTGCCTCTCTGGCGTGTGTTCGTGTGTGTCTAGCTGCAGATTTTTAGTTTGTTAGCACCAGGAAGGAATAGTAAGGAGTGGTATCGCCCTATGTGTTTGGTGAGCAGAGGTGGGACAAGCGACGTCCAAGAATTCGTTAATGCTTGCCACGAATGAAAACTCGTATGCACGGTGGTGCACATGCGCAGAGCTGTTTTCGCAGTCACGTGTTATACCCACTCCCCTACATTATATTTGACATCTCGATGCATATGTAGGTTATGTTCGTTTGTGTTTTTATTTTGTTGGGTGTATATCACGTTCCTGAATTAAAATCGAGAAGGAAAATGGCATCAAAAATACGTAAAGGATGTAGAAAGTGTAAGTACTACAATAACATTATTATAATCATTTATGGATTACGTAGGTAAGGGATAAAGTTAATTTCAGTGAACAAAATATTGTGCGTTAATATGTGCAAAATTTTTATATTTTATATGTACTCTTTAAATTTTATTGAAACATTCACATTCACAATTTTATTTTACTAAACCGGCAGCACAGAAATGTTCAAAACAAAACACAAGTTCGAAACTTCAAACACGTGTTGACATCGTTGGCATGGCAACCGCCAGTGCGCATGTGCACCACCGTGCATACGAGTTTTCATTCGTGGCCAGCATTAACGAATTCTTGGACGTCGCTGGTCCCACTCCCCACTTACAGGGATACTACTCCTTACTATTCCTCCGTGGTTAGCACGATAACTTTCGAAAGAATTGACATATTGGATTGAGCTTTGGTATACTCTTTAGTGTTCTAAAATGAAAGTCAAGTTCGTTAGACAGCCATTTTGGATAAAAATTCAAAAAATTTCAAAAAACTTTCAAAATCTTGGAGACCACTTTTTTATGTTTCGAAAATTCTATGTACGGTTATTAATAGTTATAAAAAAGACGAACAATTTATCCTCACGATTTTTTTTTGATAAAAAAATTACTGGACTTATAGCTAGGGTGACCAGACGTCCTCATTTAGGAGGACATGTCCTACTTTTCGCTTGCTTGTCCTCCTGTCCTCCTAAACTTTGGAAAACCCATAAAATGTCCTCCTTTTTGGTCAAAAGACAAAATTTACCTTTTTCTCATCAAATGTTCTGGAAAATATGCTAATTTCAATAAGTAATTGAATGTATTAATTATATTTCATTGCATGTGTCAGCAAATAAACATTTAAAAAATTGATAATCCAAAAAAAAAAAATTAATTTTGGTCTTATTTGGGGGGTGGCGAGGTTATGTCCTCCTTTTTCCACTTGGGCATCTGGTCACCCTACTTATAGCATTTACAATATTCCAAAAAACAAACGAAAATGTCCATTTTAAGCCAAACAACGCACGATGTGAAAAAATGTCAAAGGAAGAAAAACGTTGCATTTTGAACACCCTACAAGATTATGAGAACAACTTTTTAATTTTTCTTGAAAAATCGAAAATTCAAATTTTGACCGCACAAAAAATAATGAAAAACCAAACAATCCATTTTGCGGTCAAACCATGCAAGATACGATAAATGATGAATTGACGAAAATTGTGTATTTAGAAAAGATCTACAAATTTGTTACGAATGACTTTTCGATAGGAAGCGTAGTTTTTGTTTTATTCGTATAAAAACTGCATTAAAAATAGAAACATTGAATTTTTAGACAAACGACACAAGATACGAAAAAAGTCGTTTTTGTTTCAATCATGAAAAATAACATTAACAATGAAAAAATTAAATTTTTGGAAAAACAACGCAAGGTACGAAAAAGTTGAATAAACAAAAAATGTGAATTGAAAAAAGATCTACAAAGGACCCCGCACCAAATGTACAGAAAAAAGCCTTATGATAAAAAATTCTAAAAAAAAATTTTTCTTGTATTTTCCAACCTGCAAACTGAAAATTCGAAAGAAAAATGTCAGAAAGATGGACAGTTTTTAGACAAACACTTGTCCAAAGTTTCGATTTTTACATGTATTTTAATGGAAAAATGCTTATTTTAGCAAAATGTTTTTTTTTTCTCAAAAACGCTATGATAGATTTGACTAAAACTTTTATATTTTCACTATCAGGCGTACCGAATCAAAATATTCATACCGACGAACTAGAAATATTAACAATTCTTTGGGTATACAGCATGTTTTGGGGGTGTTTTTTTACCCTAAACATCCAAGTAACATATGTAAATCATCCTTGCTTAGTAACTAAAATCAATAGAGATTTTTATTCAAATGCTATGGTTTGAAACGACTTTCCAATAAGTGGAGTAAGCGTACATAGCAAGAATATGTTTTGACCTAATTTTAGGGGATGTTTTACCATCCCTTACACAATGAGTCTGAAGTTCCTAACGCATTAATCAATAACAAAAAATAATTTTCCCTAAAAACTTCTTGAAGCACTTTGAACCCCTCATCAGATATAAAACTCACCCAAGCTACACCTAAATATTTTTAAAATGCAACAAAACCAACCTAATTCAAAAATCCGCTCAGTTTTTGCTGATAATAATTTCAATTGATGCCAAAAGGGCACACATAAAGTCTCAACCCTTCAGCACATGTAGAACTCACCCCAGCCACCCCTAAATATTTTTAAAATTCAATACAATCACCCTAATTTCAAAGTACACCAGGTTTTTTCTGACAATGTTTTCAGTTGATGCTAAAGGGGCAAAAAAATGTCACAACCCCTCAGAACATGTAGAACTCACCACAGTCACCCCTAAATATTTTTAAAATTCAATATAAACCGCCCAATTGCAAAATAAGCCAGGATTTTGATGATAATTTTTTCAATTGATGCGAACGGTTCACACAAAAAGTATCAACACCTCAGTACATGTGGAACTCATCCAAGTCTAAATATTTTTAAATATTTTGAAAATTCAATAAATTCAAAAAAGTAAGAAGAAAGGACAGTTTCCAGATACGCACTTATCAAAGTTCCAATTTTTACATGTATTTTAATGGAAAATGATCATTTTACTTTTGGCATTTTAGATTTGGCATCAACTGAAAACATTTTCAGAAAAATCCGAGGGGCTAACAACTCGTGAAGTCAGGTGTACACCTTCTCTGAAGTCACTGGCGTAAAGTCATTTGAATGCACATGAAGTCACTGAATTCACTTTAAGTCTGTGTACACTCCATCGGTCGAGTTGTGAACCCCTCGAAAAAATCCTGGTGTACTTTGAATTAGGGTGATTGTATTGAACTTTTAAAATATTCTGGGGTGGCTGCGGTGAGTTCTACATGTGCTGAAGGGTTGAGACTTTATGTGTGCCCCTTTGGCATCAATTGAAATTATTGTCAGCAAGAACTGGGCGGATTTTTGAATTAGGTTGGTTGTGTTGAATTTTAAAAATATTTAGGGGTAGTTTGGGTGAGTCTTATATCTGATAAGGGGTTGAAAGTGCTTTAAGAAGTGTTTAGGGTTGTACGCGACTATTTTCTGTCATAAAATAGCAGCTTTCATGCATTTAAAAATAAAATTATTTTTCGTTATTGATTAATGCTTTAGGAACTTCAGACTCATTGTTTAAGGGATGGTAAAACATCCCCTAAAATTAGGTCAAAACATATTCTTGCTATGTACGCTTACTCCACTTATTGCAAAGTCGTTTCATACCGTAGCAGTTGAATAAAAATCTCTATTGATTTTAGTTACTAAGAAAGGATGATTTACATATATGTTACTTGGATGTTTAGGGTACAAAAACACCCCCAAAACATGCTGAATACCCAAAGAATCGTTAATATTTCTAGTTCGTGGGTATGAATCTTTTGATTTGGTACGCCTGATAGTCAAAATATAACAGTTTTAGTCAAATCTATCATAGCGTTTTTGAGGAAAAAAAAACATTTTGCTAAAATAAGCATTTTTCCATTAAAATACATGTAAAAATCGAAACTTTGGACAAGTGTTTGTCCAAAAACTGTCCATCTTTCTGACATTTTTCTTTCGAATTTTCAGTTTACAGGTTCGAAAATACAAGAAAAAAATTTTTTTAGAATATTTTATCATAAGGCTTTTTTCTGTACATTTGGTGCGGGGTCCTTTGTTGGCAATCACTTTTTGACTCGATGCGTAGTTTTAGTTTTAATCGTAAAAAAAAGAAAAATAAAAGAATTAAATTTTTGGACAAACGACACAAGCTATGGAAAAAATGGATTAAAAAATTAATTAATTTTTCATGATTAATGTTTTTATAGGACAGTAGTTTTTGTTTTAATCGTAAAAAATAGCATTAAAAACATAAAAAAATTAAATGTTTGAAAAACCGACACACGAGACGAAAAAGACAAAAATTGCAATAAAATGTATATTATGATAACAAAAAATTTGTTTATACTATTCGCACTTTTTTTTAATTATAAAAACAAGACAATACAAATACGTATGTTTCAATACCAATGCATATTGTGAATTGTAATCATTGGCGGCTTAGGGGGGGGGGGGGGGCCCCCGCCTTGGTTGCCAAGCACCAAGGGGTGACAAAACCGTGTGTGATGGCGTCACACCGCAACCGCTCCGGGTGCCAACCCATGCTATACGCCGCCACTGATTGTAATAATATACATTTATTGAAATGATATAAGTTGTTCAGGGTAGCTGAGGATAAAATTTAATGCAAAATAAGGAACAAATGTTAACGTAATCATGATAAATAAAATTTGTACTTTATTTTGCAATATATAAATCAGCAATCCCAGGCCGAGGTACAGAAATAAATGTTATATATACATTTGATATATAAGAGTGTTGCATAATGTAGAAAAGTTCGCATTTTGGACAAAATCGAGTGCGAAGCACGAGATACATGATGAGAATGTATTCGTTAAAGCTGAAGGAGCTTTAACAAAAGATAATTCACAATCACCAAATTACAGTTGTCGATGATTTTACCTTCAATTTTAAAAGGTCTATGCACAAGTAGGGGAAGTACAAAGACCGAGCGCGAGGTAAATACATTATCGAGATCAGTGAAAAAATGGCTAATAATTTTAGTATTTATGGAGTAAAATGAGGCGATTCAATTTTGAGGTTGGATTCTGGTTCCAAAACCCTTAAAATTGTATAACTTCTGGTTAAAAGTACTTTAATTTCAACAATTTAAAATTCAGTTATTCAAACTTGTATGGTTTAAAACGTTGTCATTTAGAATAAGGTAAATTTGGAGTTGAAAGTGTTTAAATTTTTATAATTTGAAGTCGCGACCGAATCAAATGCAACAATTTGAAATAAAATGATATAATATGTTCCTCGAAATTGTCTACCAAGACATTTATAATTTTTAGAAAGGTTGCAAGTTTCTACACTACTTTGCTATTAAGTGAATCAAATTGGTTCATCGTACGCTCCTTCACGCAAAATGTTGATATCTTTAAATCTATTGCGAATAAGAAAAATGTTGTAAATTATTTGAACCTATCCAACTAAGTGAAAAGCAGGCCGTCTTTCCGTTTTCAGCATACAGTTTGAACATACAACTTTAAAAAATTGATTAAGCTCATTTTCGAGTGCCTATGCTGAAATTTTAGGAAAATAACTTTCAAGAAATTATGTAATTATAAAATAGAATTTTATTAATTTACGTTCTCTATATAATTTAAAATATTTTTTTCTGCGAGGTGTATACGTATGTACTCTTGTATTCCTTTTATTTTTATTTTTGTATTTTATTTTATTTCTTATTCTTGTAGTTTTGAATTTCCTGCGTTATGCAGAAAAATATCCTTACATTCTTACTAATCTTTATGATGGTCAAGATGGGCAGACGTTACGAGATTTTTCAATTCTTTGGGGAAAGAATTAAAATCATCGGCAGAATGGAGGCCATCAGTTTCCAATTGGAAATCCAAGTAATCTTTTGGGACGATCTTATTATCTTATTATGTTATTATCTCCAAGAATAGCTATTCTTGGAGATAATGTATCTGAAATAGGTCTATCGGAGGTATAGATCCTCTATACCTCTATATATTTAGTTTATAAGTTTTTTTAACTTTGCAGCGATTTTTCTATAAAGAAATGTTTAATTACATCGGACAATCCAGGGATTTAAATTATAAATACGTGTGGATATGAAATTTCTTAATAATTACCATAATATCCATTTCCCTGATGTTCTTTTACACTTTTGCAGAAAAAACCGCTTCCACTAAACCATTTCCCTTTCAGGGTAGGCGTGACACTACCCGATTCGGGTAGTGTTTCTAGGTTTTTCTTGTAGTTATAAATAACTACAAGTGTGGGCTCACCACACCCACGATGTGCCAACAGCACTCATGTCAGTATTCTTGAATGGTCACCCATCCAAGTACTAACCGCGTCCAACGCTGCTTAACTTCAGTGATCTGACGAGAACTGGGTTTCTCAGCGTGGTATGGCCGCTTCAATTTAAAGAATACTCTCTTATTACCAATGAACCCAGTACTAGTAACAAAAATCCTATTAAAAAAAAATCCAAAAGCAATAAGTCGACGGAGATTATTTGCAAAGCGTGCTGCAAAAGCCATAGTAAGTAATTTTGCCATTCAGTATCATATAAATCTGCTCACGATTGTTATAAAATATCTGTATTTTCAGGCGAACAAGCAAACTGATATTATGCCCTCTATTTCAATCTAAGGAGATCAGACCAGCTTACCATTCTTTTCCAGTCCAAAAAATAACGTCCTTACCACATCGGTAATTGCAATTTCTCAATTGTTAAATATATAGATACATATAAGTGGTTTTAATAACTGTGAAAAAAATGCAATTTATAATTTTTGTATAATTTGTAAAGTAATTTTCTATAATATTTTCATAATACATTAATATAATTCTAGCATTTTTTCGCTATATTTTGCCACTTTCTGAAAAAAATGTACAGGTCAACAGATTTCCATTTTTTCTCTGGCCCAGGATTTGAATTCTAGTATAAGATTAAAACATGTATTTATGTTTTTGAGAACGCAACTTCAGAGAATGTATACTTTGAAATTGAAATTTGAAAAGGATCTTACATTTAAAAATTTAAATGAATTGGATGTGTGATTTGGGAAAACCTCCAACTAATGTATTAAAAGATATGGCAATAATCAAAGGTTGCCTTATCGCCCAGCAAAATTGCTGTATTTCACAAGAATTTTCTAAACAAAATCGAAAATTTCCGGACTTATATAAGTATATAAAAATTAAAAATAAATCAATCTAAAATTTCCTTTCCAAAAATCAGTTGAAGTTTTAGTTTTAAAGTTATAAAATATTTAAGCTTGACCAATAAGGAGCGCGGTATAAACAGTCGTGCGTGCGTGAGCGGGAGTCCAACGCAGTGTAGTGATCGCTATTCTCCCGCATGTTTATATCGCGGTTCTGATTGATCCAGCCTAAATATATTATAACTTAAAAACTAAAACTTCAACTGATTTTTGGAAAAGGAATTTTCTCTTTATTCTTTTTATTTTTATACAGCTATACAAGTCTGGACACTTGAGTCTGGGACACCCTGTATAAGCTTTAAGATATGAAAAAGAATCTTAAATCATGAAAGGAAATTCCAATTTGAAAACCCGTCCTAAAAAAGCCTCCGTTTAATTTTACACACAATTAGTTGCAACCCGTATTTACAAAGCAAACTAATAAAATGCGGACTAATTTGAAAACAATTCTAAGATTTGAAAAATTAATTTTATAATAAAATCAAGTTCGATCCGAAAGTCGAAGTTCAGGTTCAAGCTTGACCAAAATCTCTATAGTTTTTGGCTTCTTAAACAGTTTTCTCTACTATTATTACAGAAACCACAGCCACTTGAAATATATTTAAAAGAAGTTGGAGAGAACCAATAGAATGTTTCGGTGAATAGATCCCTATACGCTAATATTGGTTCCTCCTCCGATGAGGAAAATATTGCAGTTGCTAAAAAGGAGCCAAAACGTTGAACGAAGGTTGGTTGCACCACTTTTTTCTACACGAGACCGATCGCGTGCTTGAGTGCATGTGTTTTCGTCATTTGAAATGTTCTGTAAATACCTTTACAATTTTTTTTGCAGTTCGAACCAATTCGAATTAATCCGAATCAATCCGAAGCAAGTTTTCAATCCTCAACACTTCTCCATTCGTGTTTCAACTCCAAATTGAATCCCAATCTTAATACATGTCTCAATCCGAATGAATCCGA
>CAKNYM010047740.1:40130-52139 GCA_932195095.1 Andricus curvator
ATTCAAGATTCAGTATTCCGCGACCACCTAGGCGGCGTGAGATGTAAAGTCGCGGAACAGAAGACTTAAGGTGCATGCTCTTGTTCATGTGCAAAACCTTTCGCGTCCCGATATCAAGGGATCTGAGCTCGTCCTTCGTCCATGGAACCACTCCAAATGAATAGAGTACTACCGGGACGGCAAGCATGTTCGTTGCAGATACTTTGTTTCTCGCCGACAGTTCGGAAGACCAAATCTGCCGGATGAGACGTTTGTATCTGCATCGGAGAGTATCCTTTATAGATGTCGCGTCCTGAATGCGGCTCTGTGGCACGCCCAGGTATGTATAGGTCTCTCCAGCGCAAAGGTGTCGTATAGCGCTCCTGTCAACGAGCTCAGGATCTTCGGGGATGCCATTAAGTTTTCCTTTCTTCAAATTAACCTTGACGCATTTCTCTAACCCGAATTCCATTCCAATCTCTTGAGTGTACTCTTTGACAATTTTCAGAGCTAGATGTAGTTTCTCTTGATTCCTAGCATAGATCTTAAGATCATCCATGTAAAATACATGAGTGACCTTATGCTTTCGGTTTCCAGGTTTTCCGCAGAGATACCCTTCGGAATGGCGAAGTGCGAGAGATAGTGGCAATAATGTGAGGCAAAAGAGGAGAGGGCTCATGGTGTCGCCCTGAAATACACCTCTCTGAAAGGTGATACTGTTAGTGATCACACGATGTTTTCCAGATGAGATAGTAAATCTGGTTTTCCAAAGCGGCATTAATGTCTCTATGCACCTCACGATGTGTGGATGAACCTTTAGGCTTTCCAACAGACAGATGATAAGTCTATGGGAGGTTGAATCGAAAGCTTTCCGGTAATCAATCCAGGCCATCGATAGAAATCGCTGATAGTATGCTGCGTCTTTACAGACACATCTATCGATGAGCAAGTTCTCCCGACATCCCGCTACGCCTTTCTTTGAGCCTCGTTGTTCATACATCTCTCGCCATACAGGTCCAATTGTCCGAACAACCTTATCATTTAGGATAGCTGTGAAGATCTTATACAGTGTGTTCAGACAAGTTATTGGCCTGTAATTCTTAGGGTCAGCTATGTTCCCCGTCTTCGGCAGGAGCACTGTGCGCCCTTCCACCAACCACCCCGGAATAGGCTCTTCCGACTTTAGATATGAGGTAAAAATTCGGGCCAGATGCTGGTGGGTTGAAGGAAACTTCTTCCACCAGAAGGTCTTGATGCCATCTGGTCCCGGAGCGGAATAGTTCTTCATGCCTCTTAATACGTTTTTCACCTCCTCGGTAGTGATAGGTGGGCATTCCTCCTCAGCTGTGATGAGGGCATTGCACAGCTCCTTGAAGCTGTTTATGTTCTTTGAGCCTTCTTTAAGTGGATGTTGGACTTCGTAGACTTGTCTCCAAAATGCTTCGACCTCCTCTGGTTTGGGCGGATGGTCGACAGTAACTGGAGGGTCTTGGAAGAGTCGAGATGGGTCAGACGAAAACTGTTGATTTTCTCTGACCCACCTCTCTCTCCGCTCTAGACTTCTCCTAGCGTCAGATAGTACTCGTATTCTGTCAACAATATGCTGCCTGATGGTCAGTAGCTTTGACTTGTTGATTGTGTGATGACGGATCCGCAGTTCGCGCGTGAACTGTCGAACCTTGGCAGTGAAAGTCCTGCCAGATGTTATGTAGTCAATCACACACTGAATGCGGGACGCGTACTGTCTTGCCCAGCCTATCTTTGTGCTAAGTTGATGCATTCGTCTTTTGGTCTTATGATCAACCGTCGGTTGATTCGTCGGTCGGATTCTTCGGAAAAATCTCCACGAAGCTCATCATCCAGTTCAGTCAGATCTTTGGGCTTGGGAGAAACCTGAATGTTGATGTTTCTCCGGGTCTTGAAGCATTGTTCTCCCTCTATTGGATGCCTGTTCGAGGCTGGTCTCAGTGTCGCCTCTCTTTCTCTGTTGCCGGCTTGTTCTGGCTGCGGTTGTGTAGGCGCTCCGCTTATATAACCCCTTTTCCGGAGGTCCTCGGCACGGTTTCGCAGCCGTTTTTGCGAAAAATCCGAGAGCTCTGGGTGTTTCTCGCACCACAGAGCATGCAGTCGCGCCATGTAACCTTTTCGTTCAGAGGCCATACTGGTATCATAGCACTCCAGCAGGTCGTCCCTGAGTCGATCCGTCCACTCAAAAGTAACGAGATTTCGCCGGTCAATCGCATTGACTCCGTCTTGATTGGCTCCCCCAACTCTAGGGTAGTCGGCATTGTTGTCCGACCCATTGTCGGGAGCCCTGCGCGTTCGATTGTTTTGAACCGCACTTCCTACAACTATGTTTGGTGTTGTCATTGTTGTTCCCACGAGCAGCTAGGGAAAAGGGTTAGTCCATGCTTGTAGAGCCCCACGTGCAAGGATAAGGCTGATACTCTGAGAGGTCGCCCGGTATCCCAGAGTCACCGTTTGAGACACCACACCCAGGTGCCATTCAGCTTTCGGCACGGTTGTTACGCCTCCGCTTGGGGGTTATTCCTTCGGGACCATCCCTGGACAATTGTCCGCGACTGCTTATTAATTATTGTAACCATATTCAGCAGAAACCCTTGGTACAGGAACCCTCTATCCGCAACCCGAGGACGCGTCCGGTGGCTTTGTCATAGGCCCTTCGGTTCGAATCCCAAGGAATCAAAACCGAATACCGAATATATATATATATATATATATATATACACGGTGTCCCATTTTAATCTGTCACCCCAAATATCTTCTAAAAAAATCTGCCCCCCTTGCGGGCACATTCTCATCGCGCGCCTCGCTTCGCTCGCAAGTTTGAGCGCGCCTAGGGCGCGCAACTGTTGGAGTTCGCGCTTCGCGCTCGATCATGTATTTATCTCGCGCTTCGCGCTCGATTACGTATTCACGTCGCGCTACGCGCTCGGGCGTGTCTACATCGCGCTTTACGCTCGGTTTCTCTAGATTTTTCAACTTCGTGTTCGACTTCGATGAAAAGAAAAAGTTTGTTTGCAAATATTATAAAATTATCAAAACCTCTACATATTAAGTGATTGTTAAATTTGTTTTTATTTTAGACTGAAAAGGAACTTTATTTACTCAAGGTTATATCGACCTTAAGGAACACATTCTCATCTAGACACTCGCGCCTCGCGCTCGATATTTGATTTGAAAATCATTTGAACCTTGCGTTCCACGCTCGGTTCTGTGCACCGTATGATTATTATTATTATAGATTAGCAGTTCGAACTCGAAAGTTCATTGCCTCATCTACCCGAGACCGCCACACATCTCTGTCTTGTGCATTCTCCATCCAGTTTAGGTAATCATGTCCTAGTTCTTTTAGATCATCCCTTACATTTTTCTCCCATCTGTTTCTCGGTCTGCCTAGGGGTCTCTTACCAGTCGGCCTCCCTCTTAAAACTTGCGCCACTGTTCTTTCATTGCCCATTCTTGCTACATGCCCCGCCCATCTTAATTTACGCGCTTTCATTACTCTATTAATATTTGCTGACCCGTAGAGAGCGTGCAGCTCATCATTATGCAGTTTTCTCCACTCGCCGGTCTCTACGTCCCTTTTTGGACCATAGATTTTTCTAAGTACTTTATTCTCGAAAACTCTAAACCTATTCTCTTCTCCTTTCGTCAGCCCCCGCGTTTCACACCCGTACATGACGACCGGCATTATTATCGTTTTGTAAATTCTTACTTTGATGTTTCTAGATAGCGATCGCGATTTTAGTAGCGTGTTTGCTGCATAATAGCACCCATTGCCAGCGTGTAGCCGCGCATTGATTTCCGTTTTAATCTTATTTTCGCTAGTTATAATAGACCCGAGGTATTTAAACTCGTTAACCCTTTCGAATTTCATATTTCCGGCCATTAGATCCCCGTCTTGATTACTTTGTCCGGACCTGACGACGGTCATATATTTTGTCTTCGATTCGCTAACTTCCAAGCCAATCTCTTTGGCTTTTGCGATCAAGATTTCTGCATTTTTAGCTACCGTTTCTTTATCATCCCCTAGTACGTCGAGATCATCCGCATATCCAAGAATTTGTATTACCCCATTGAGGGTAGCACCGGTCGGATTCGCCTGCACTTGCCTAACCACGTATTCTAAAACTAAGTTAAAAAGGACGCACGAAAGTGCATCGCCCTGTTTCAGGCCATCGCGGATCGAAAACTCTTCAGATAAACTACCGTTTACGCGTATTCTACCCTTACTGCCGCTTAAGCAAATTTCGATAAGTCTAACCAATTTTCTTGGCACACCCAAGAACTCTAGGATCCAGTACATTCGCGCGCGTATAATAGAGTCGTAAGCTTTTTTAAAATCGATAAATAGCTGATGTACTGCTTCTTTAAATTCCCATTTCTTTTCTAACAGTTGTCTAATTGTAAACATTTGATCGCTTGTAGATCGGTTTCGGCGGAATCCACACTGGTAATCCCCAATGATTTCCTCGGCAAAAGGAGTTAGTCTACTTAGGATAACATTAGACAGGATCTTGTAGCACGAAGGCACAAGTGAAATTCCCCGATAGTTGTTACAGTTAGTTTTATCGCCTTTTTTAAAGATGGGAATAATGATAGAGGTATTCCATTCTTCCGGCATGCGTTCTGTTTTCCAAACTGCGCGTATCAATTTACAAATTTGCCTTGTGAGGCAAGGGCCTCCATTTTTTATCAGTTCTGACGGTAGGTCATCGATGCCCGCGGCTTTGTTATTTTTCAACTTCTTTATGGCCATTTCTATTTCTATATCAGTAGGATCGTTAGTTAGTAGATCAGCAGTGTGGATTTCGCCGAGATTACCTTCAACGGGGGCTTCGCGTACATTTAATAGTTTATCGAAATAATCTTTCCATAAATTCAGTCTCTCTGTCGCATCGGCTACTAGATTGCCATTTTCGTCCCTCATTACTTCCGTTCTACTTTGAAAGCCTTTCCTTATAAAATTGATTCCCCTGTACATCTCACGCGGGTTATTTTGTTTATTATGCGCTTCTATTGCTAGTATTTTATTCTTTTCCCACTCCCTTTTCTTGGATCTATAGAGCCTATTTGTACTTTTGCTAATCTCGAGATATTTCTTATGTGTTTGATCGCACTTATTTTGTAAACTACTTAGTCTGGCCTTCCGACGTTTCTCAAACCAGAGTTTGCACTCTTCGTCAAACCATGGTTTGCTTTTGGTTACTTTCTTAAAACCTATCGTAAGTTTCGCGGCTGCCTTTATCGCCTTTTTCGTATTGCTCCACAGGGTTTCCGGGTCCTCCTCGTGATTATTGTTATCGTCTCTCTGTTCTTGGAGAGCGTCGAAACTATTAGAAATCTCAACTTGGTAATTTAATGTTTCTGTTGCTGTTTTGAACTTATCTATATTGAAACGAACTGTTGGCTCTGTGCGGCTTGTTTTCTTACTTAACGCTAGCCTAGATCTTAGTTTTACTATCACGAGAAAATGGTCTGAATTTAAATCCGCTCCCCTATACGATCTTATATCGAGAATGTTTGTATGACGTCTTCTGTCAATTAGAACGTGATCAATCTGATTGTGAGTATTACCATCTGGTGATGTCCAGGTGGCCTTATGTATATTTTTATGCTTGAAATATGTGCTTTTGACAACGAGGTTCTTTGAAGCTGCAAAGTTTATTACTCTGGTTCCATTATCATTACTGACGTCATGCAAACTTTCTGATCCTATTGTAGGCCTATACATTGGTTCTTTTCCAATTTTCGCGTTGAAATCCCCCAATACTATTTTTGCGTCAAACGTTGAGAACTTGTCAAAAACCTGCTCGATTGTTTCATAAAAAAGATCTTTAGTGTCTTCGTCTTTGTCCTCGGTGGGGCAGTGCACATTGATTAATACGTGTTTGCTGAAATTACCCTTTAGTACAATGTATGATAACCGGTCGTTAATGAATTGCATGTCGATAAGTGCTTGCGAAATTCGTTTATTAATAAGTGCACCGTATGATAGAAACAAAAAAGTTTGAACGCACTTACGGCGTGTGATTTGGTAAATACACTGAGCGAGCACTTTGTGCTTCGTGTTATATGTTCTTCATATACAAATTACTAAATTTGTATTTGATTTCAAATGAAAAATAATGATATAATTTAGGCGACAAATTTTATTAGTTAAAATTTTATTTTAGCTTGTGCCGTTTTTCAAAAAAGTTTATTTTTTAATTTTGAATATATTCTTACAACAAAAATTGATTACAAGTTTGTAAATCTTGTTTGAATGCACAATTTTTGTTCATTTATCTGTTTTCGTACCTTGCATTGTTTTTTCAAAAATTTGATTTTTTTTATTGTCAATGTTATTTTCACGAATAAAACAAAAACTACGCATCCTATCGAAACATGATTTACAACAAATTTGTACCTCTTCCTTGGATGAACAAATTTTGGGTTTGTCATTTTTTTCGTAGCTCGTGTTATTCGTCTAAAAATTTCATTTTTCTATTTGCAATGCTGTTTTTTACGAATAAAACAAAAACTACACGTCATATCAAAAAGTGAATGATAAGAAATTAGTAGATCTTTTTTAGGTGCTCAATTTTGGGTGCAATGATCTTTTCTCGTATCTTGCATAGTTACACAGCAAAATGGAATTTTTGATTTTTCATTATTTTTTTGTGCGATCAAAATTTGAATTTTTTATTTTTCAAAAAATTCAAAAAGTTGTTATGAAAATATTATAGGGTGTTCAAGAAGCAACGTTTTTCTCCTCTTGACTTTTTTTCATATCGTGCGTTTTTCGGCTTAAAATGTTCATTTTCGTTTGTTTTTTGGAATTTTGAAACTGCTATAACTCCAGTATATATACCATTAAACCATTTCCCTTTCAGGGTAGGCGTGACACTACCCGATTCGGGTAGTGTTTCTAGGTTTTTTCTTGTAGTTATAAATAACTACAAGTGTGGGCTCACCACACCCACGATGTGCCAACAGCACTCATGTCAGTATTCTTGAATGGTCACCCATCCAAGTACTAACCGCGTCCAACGCTGCTCAACTTCAGTGATCTGACGAGAACTGTGTTTTTCAGCGTGGTATGGCCGTTGGCAGTAATTTTTTTTTTATCACGAAAAGTCATTAAAATATTTTGTTCGCCATTTTGCGTACTACTAATAACCGTACATAGAATTTTCAAATCTTCAAAAAAAGTGGTCTCAAAAATTTTCAAAATGTGCTCACTTTTTGAATTTTCATCCAAAATAGCTGGTTAACGAACTCGTTTTTTCTTTTTAGGCCATAACAAAGTGTGCCAAAGCTCAATCAAATCTGATCATTTTTTCGAAAGTTATCGTGGCTACAGACAGACAGACTACAGACTACAGACAGACAGATACCTTGGTAAAAATCGTTTTTTCTAGCTCAGGGGGTCTCAAAACGTGGAGATTTGATGAAAACCGACTATGTCAAATTTTACATAAAACCAATACCTTCTCATTAGAATGAGAATGTAATACTTTATCTACGAAAAAATAGTTCGGACAAAGGTTAACCAGGACCGAGGGGGGCAGAGGACTGTACCATCAATTTTGACCTGGAGGTCAATTTTGAAGGTCATTTGAGGGTCAAGATGACTTTTTAAAATGGAAACCCCTATTTTTGACTCCGGATTTGAAAAGAGCGGAAAATTTTACGTCAAAAATGTCTTATGAGAAATTTGCTTTTGTGACCTTAGAAAGGTCAAATATCAAGGTAAAGTGTTTAAAAAAGGGTCATATGCCCTTTTTTGAAATTAATTGATGTTGTGAGAATAGCAAACGTTTAAGATGCTTTTAACAAGTCGATAGAATGTAAAAATGTGAACCAACTTGACCATCTTGACCTGCAGGTAAATTGTCAAGGTCATTTAAAGGTTAAAAGTCAAAAAAAGTCTTTTGAAGAGAAGTCAAATGAAGGGCAACTGTTTAAAAAGCTCTTAGAACCTTACTTTTAGCGTTACCCGGAAACAACGACGTGGACGTAGTAAGTTCTGTTTCCTTTGGGGTGCTTATTTACCATGAGTCCCCTTGCCTCTCACGTTTGGGGTGCTTGTTTACCGTGAGTCCCCTTGCATCTCACATTTGGGATGAGCATTGAGCATTCGTTTGGTTTTTGATTTCAACTATTTTCGTGACGATGTTCACTTCATTCTCCGCTTTTTTATTCCGTTGAGAAAACTAGTCGCATGTAGTGTTTTATCTTCTTTCGATAATCGAACTTTTTCTCATTACCCTGTATCTACATGGGCGCTCTGTATCCGTTCACTCTCCGTGTTTCTCGATTGATCGGAGCTCGGAGTGCAGGTGGCCAACCGTTTTGGTTACTTTGTCACGTTTTTGCAAAATAGTGAATTGTGATCATTATAATAACTGAAAATTATATTGCTTGAAAGAATTTCTTTCGTAAAAAAAATTATTTTAAGTGAATTTTTTATGCAAAAGAATTGTTTTAAAAATTCCATTAAATCTACGTCGCTAAAAAATAATTTTAGAAGAGTTGTGTGACTGCAATTTTTTTGACAACTTAACAAATTTTGTTTACTACATTGTAATTGTTTTCATCAAATGTACATCAACATTTTCTACGAAAAACAGAAAAAAAAGTTTGAACCAATATGAAAACCTTTTTTTTTCTCATTTACTAAAATTTAATTTATCCAGGCGTGCAAACGTAGATATTTAATTTCTTATTTCTCACACATATATGTATAATATAAACTGAACACTACACTACTAATACATCTATATTTTAAAATTTATTAAATGGAAAAAATGACAAAAACTTGAAGAATCTATTAGAAGGGAATAACAATGAAAATTTGTCGATATTATTATAATAATTTGAAAAAGTGCAAAACTCGTCAATTTTTCATTTTTTGTGAGATTTATTGAATCGCCATCCTTAACTTTGATTTTTTCGGAACAGAATAATGTTTTTAGATCATTTTATATTATATTATTTTATATTATTTTATATTATTTATATTATATTTATATATCACATTTTATATTCTTATTCAACATCCCATATATCAGTAGAAAGATTTTGTTCATGCAAAAATTTAATTATTTGTTTTTTAATCGCTATCTGAAGCAGTTTTGAAAACCCATGAAATTTTAATCTCAAAATTCTTGGTTGACTTTTATGAAATTGGCTAAATTTTCCACATCAAACTTTAGGTACCCATAAACTTAATATCTTGGAAGGATGATTTTATTTTATTTTAAAACTGAAAATTGAATTTTTTATCACAAACCGCAGTGAAGCCTGGTTCAATTTTGTATCTGTTTTGCAAAAACGCGACATTTTGCTTTGAAAACTGGCGCGGCGACAGCCATCTTGCGAACCCGCAGTGGCTGCCTAGGGACATTTGATCTCCGCGCAAAGTAACCAAAACGGTTGGCCTCCTGCACTCCGAGCTCCGATCAACCGAGAAACACGGAGAATGAACGGATACAGAGCGCCCATGTAGATACAGGGTTATCCTATTTCTTTTCATAATACCCTGGCGGACCGAACGAACGGAACGGATACGCTACAGCGTATCCTTATAGTATCCACATCGTATCCTCTCCGTATCATGCAAGAAAAACTCATTAAAAAAGAAAGATTAACATTTCACTTGTTGAAATACGGATTCTACGTGAAATTTTGAGTTAAAAGGTCACAGAGTAATCACAATAGTTTTTCTTGCAACATTAAAAACTTTAAAAAAATATAATACTTATCGATGACGTGCGCTGAAGGCGACTTCAAACGCATCGTCGTTCAGTAGCAGTTAATAGGCGTTATCCGTCGACGATGCGTTTGAAGTCGCCTGCAGCCCACGTTATCGATAAGTATTATATTTTTTTAAAGTTTTTAATGTTGCAAGAAAAACTATTGCGATTACTCCGTGACCTTTTAACGCAAAATTTTACATAGAATCCGAATTTCAACAAGTGAAATGTTCATCTTCCTTTTTTAATGAGTTTTTCTTGCATAATACGGAGAGGATACGATGTGGATACTGTGAGGATACGCTGTAGCGTATCCGCTCCGTTCGTTCGGTCCGCCAGGGTACATATTAGAAAAGGTTTTGGTATAGTTTTTGAAACATTGAATGCGTTTCTCGATTTTCATATGTTTCTTCATAGTACGTGTAAGCATTCATTTGTTTTGGCATTTCAACTGTTTTAGCGATGACGCTCACTTCATTCTCCGCTTTGTTTTTCGGTTGAAAAGCTTAATTTATTAGTCAAACTTTTTATGCTAGGTTTCAAACAAATTTCGCAATATGGCTGATTACTTACCTACTGAAATCGTTGATATGATACTAATTTTATTGGAATGTCACGTTAACTACGCCGCTGCATCAAGAGTTTACGCTGAACGGTTTCCAGATAGAAGAAATCCTTCCAGACTAACAATAAGAACTTTGACTGAAAGAGCCCGCAATGGGCGTCTTCTTCGTGAACGCCAGCATACAGAGTACGACGAAAATGATGCACGAGCTCTAACTGTTATAGCAGCCGTTCATATTGATCCACAAATCAGTACTCGACAAATTGAAAGAGAGATAGGTATACCACGTACAACAGTATCAAGAATTTTAAGATCTCTGAACTATCATGCTTACCACATTACTCTAACTCAAGCCCTCAGGCTCCATCATATTTTAGCGCATTTTAATTTTTGTCAATGAGCTTTGCAGATGGCACAGAATGATCCTAGTTTTTTTCGATATGTACTTTTCTCAGATGAAAGTCAATTCTACAGCGATGGACAGCTTAATAGACATAACTGTCATTATTGATCGGACGAAAATCCTCACTGGTACAGACCGATGGATCATCAACATCGATGGAGTGTTATGGTGCGGTGTGGAATAGTAAATGGCTATTTAATTGGACCCTACTTTTTTGACAGAAACGATGACAGACATACATACTTAGAGTTGTTAAGGGACCATTTACCAGGACTATTGGAGAACGTTAACTTAGCAACAAGACAAAGAATGTGGTTTCAACAAGATGGTGCTCCGCCACATTTTGCACTCATCGTACGTGAGTTTTTGAACTTACAATTCAATGAAAGATGGATTGGAAGAGGAGGTCCCATCGAATGGCCCGCCTGCTCACCAGATCTAACATCACCTGATTTCTTTCTATGGGGTCATATTAAAAATGTAGTGTTTGCTCAGCGACCTACAACAAGAGAAGATCTGATGGAAAGGATTCGGACAGCCTGCGCAGCCATTTCTCGAGAAACTTTGCTCAAAACTGTAGACGGTTTTGAAAGAATTCTACGTTTGTGTCTTGAAGCTAATGGAGAGCATTTTGAACATTTCATCCGTGGCTGATTGTAACACAGGTAGCAATGGTGAGAGGCAAGGGGACTCACGGTAAACAAGCACCCCAAACGTGAGAGGCAAGGGGACTCACGGTAAACAAGCACCCCAAACGTGAGAGGCAAGGGGACTCACGGTAAACACGCACCCCAAACGTGAGAGGCAAGGGTACTCACGGTAAATAAGCAACCCAAAGGAAACAGAACTTACTACGTCCACGTCGTTGTTTCCGGGTAACGCTAAAAGTAAGGTTCTAAGAGCTTTTTAAACAGTTGCCCTTCATTTGACTTCTCTTAAAAAGACTTTTTTTGACTTTTAACCTTTAAATGACCTTGACAATTTACCTGCAGGTCAACATAGTCAAGGTGGTTCATATCTTTACATTCCATCGACTTGTTAAAAGCATCTTAAACGTTTGCTATTCTCGGAACATCAATCAATTTCAAAAAGGGGCATATGATCGTTTTTTAAACACTTTACCTTGATATTTGACCTTTCTAAGGTCAAAAAGGCAAATTTCTCGTAAGAAATTTTTGACGTAAAATTTTTCGCTCTTTTCAAATCCGGAGTCAAAAATAGGGGTTTCCATTTAAAAAAGTCATCTTAACCCTCAAATGACCTTCAAAATTGACCTCAAGGTCAAAATTGATAGTACA
>CAKNYM010047741.1:5674-17168 GCA_932195095.1 Andricus curvator
ACCTTACTTGAAGGCACAAGAACTCGCTTTGATTGCTAGAAGACTTGTGCAAGCAAGCGGTAGCCGCCTAGCGGCGAGTCCCTACAGTGTAATGGCCATCAGCGCTGGAGTCGATTTCCTTCTCCTGTAGGATTCTCAGCTTGGCTGCCATTGGTTGTCGGAGTTAATCCTTCCGTTGGTTTGTTTGGATAAAAATCAAAAGCCGTGGAAAATGGGTTTAACACAATAAAGACACGTTTATAGAGAAACTGAATATTTATTTAGTTTAAATTATTATTATTAGGTAATAGTTCATCATAATTTACAACTTCAACAGTTTATTCAATAATATTTGAATTTACGTTTTCAAGAAAAGTCACAATTCTTATTTTAATACATAAACATTATTTACTATTGTATCTTAAATTAATTGAATATCAGTTCTCGATTTAAACCTACTACCAGCTGAGACGAGATTATTATTATAAGTCAGACTCAAAACTTTGGCACGAAAATATTCTAAGTCCGAACTCAAATTGATTCAAGAAAATCTTCTAAGTGCAAAAATGTTTAGTGAAGTGTCACAAGGTTTTTATTTTAAGCTGGTAGAGAGATCGACGGATAACTGACTTTTTCCTCTCGGGGAAAAACGGACGGACCCTCGGTGAGAGCGAAAATCGTGGTGGGAGCTGCCCTACGCATTTTTCTCTATCCAATTAAAATCCAGGATAGAAAAACGTCATCCCCTTTAACCAATAGTAAAAATAGGTCAAAGTATGAAATGCACGCCTCCGCGATCCCGCGAGTCCGAACTTGTCTCCAACAAGCTTCAACGCGCGACCCGCGAATCGTCCCAAAATCTCATACTTAATTAAAATCATGACATATTTACGAGCACCAAACTCGCGCCTTCAAAGGTTCCCGCCACGACAGCGCGGCGCCGAAATTCTTTGAACTCTAGCGGTTTCCTGTTTTCGCCTTTTAATATTTAGTTACAATGTAGATCGCACATTTCTTATTTCTAATACATTCTAGCCTCCTCTAGTTTGCCGACTAATAACTAATACGCATTCCTTATATTATAATTCTTGTTTACCATTATTGAGAGTAGGAAGATAATAATTACACTTAAAATTCAAATAATTCCTCAAGAATTATTAAATTAGGTCAAAATTATCAAAATTGGTTGGGTTTCTTTTAAATCATTAAAATTATGAAAACTTCATTAACTCATGTTCACCCCTTCGAAAATTCGTTCGCGCCAAGATTTGAAACGGCGGCCATATTTATTTGGCGCCATCTATAATTTTAATTCCCAAAGTCACATATACCACTACAATTATTCCCCATACAACCAAAAGTTGACATATATACCTATATGTCGACTTTTACGATCGAAATTTGTTTGCTTTACTCGTATGTGCTCGTGTCTGACGACACATCGACAACGCCCCGATTTCAAGCGGTCGCTGAGCTGAACTGATTTACGACTAAATTAATGAGCAAAACAAAATGAAAAAGGCCCTTGGAAGCAAGAATCTACTCAAATTTCATCTGCGTTGTGGAAATTGTGACTACAAAGTAGGAAAACCCTACATTCCGAAGAATAAATAAATGACCCAAGATAATGTGGATTGGGAGAGTTGAAATTGGAGCAGTAAGTACCTTCTTCCATTATCCTTTTGTTTGTTAGAGAAGAGAAGAAAAATGTTCCCCTTTTTTTTTATACAAAAAAAATTATTATAATATACTAAAATTAATATTAACAATTTTAAATTCTTATTGATTGATAAGGTTATAATAACTGGTTTATAGGTTAGAATGTAAATGAAAAAATATATTCATAATATTCTGATACAACGAAAATATACATATATTTAGAGTTCTGATTAATTAATGATCTGGTCAAATTTAACTAATTTCTACCCTTTATGGTAGACAGGACAAAAGATGATAAAAGTATTAAACATACCATTAAGATTATTGGATTACAAAGCTAAATTTGCCTCTAGGTAATGATCAAACAGAGAAGATCTACAAAATGAATCTGATTTGGGCCTCATCGTCTGCGCTATACCCGCCGTCTCCCGATACTATTTCACTACTATTATCTGACGAGACGGCCATTAGGTCACTTCCGCTATCGGATCCTTCGTCCTCATTAGAAAAGTCGGAATCTACCAATTCCTCAGGCGTTATCGGAAGAATCGATATGTTGCCATTTAAGTTGTGAAACTTAGTCTGCAGGTACGTCTGAATTGGGGGTTCGTTGTTCGGACTCGGCACCTCATACTCAACACATTCGTCAATAGGAACCCCCTTCCTTTCCAGGGTTTCATTGGGCATAACTCTAATTAGGGTAAAGGGTTGCCTTTCGATAATACATGTTTGCTGAATCACTTCCCGGCACCACTTGCAGTCCTTCGCGGGGGCCTCGCTAATCAAAGGTGTGTGACAGTTGTGACAGATCTTTCCTTTGATCAGGGTGGGGATACCCGATAGATGAATATCAATGAGTTTCGGTCTTTTCCAAACGAAAGGAGAAATTTCTGTGTCCTTATAGTGGCATTTGAGGCACTTAATTTCCCACATCCCGCTTTTTTTTTGAATCGAGAGCAGAGCTTCTATGTGGCGGAAACAATCAAAAACGTCTCTTTCGGGTTCCTATGGATATATAAAAAATATATATATATATATATATATAAACCATTCTCCTTGTTTCTAAGTTCTCTACATTAATTTAGTTAATTTTTCCTTGAATTGTAACATGTTACGAAATTCCAGAGGGAAAGAAAGAAAAGAAAAAAACGAAAGATTGATTAGGTAGAATTGAATTAAAAGGAATCATAATTCTCAGGTAAACAGAGAATAAAAATCGCGATAATTGCAAAGACGAGCGATTCATTCTAATGACTAACTTGATAAATATATGTATAAAAGAATAATAATAACATCAATTATCAGAGATATAACTTTTACAAAGGAAGAAAAATAAAAAAAATATAAAAAAATAATGTTAAGCCAGGCAACGCAAGATGTTGAAAAGCTCAAGAAACGAAAACGTCATCTTTCCGAACATCCTACAAGTTTCTCATCACAATCTTCCGAGTTTTATAGGAAAATCGAAATTTACACTTGTTTATACA
The DNA here is from genome assembly GCA_932195095.1 of Andricus curvator. NCBI lineage: Eukaryota > Metazoa > Arthropoda > Insecta > Hymenoptera > Cynipidae > Andricus > Andricus curvator. Next base: position 8,800 of record CAKNYM010047741.1, read on the forward strand.
AGACAAAATTATGATACGTAATTTTTATTTAAATTCAAAACTTCCAAATTTTAAGGGATAACTCTAAGTATGATGTCACTAAATTTATTTCCTATACTCTTAAAATTGTCAACTTATTTTTAATTCTTGTTAGAATTTTAGATTAAGAGAATAAATCGCATACAAAGGAAAAAATATTTTCACTCGCCGGTTCGACGTCGATTTGTAAAACACGGCGTAGAGCCATTGTTTTGTATATATATTATTCCTTTTGAATTTGTTAATTCTTTTCCTTATTATAATAATTGCTATATTGGTGAAATTGTCTTTTAAGTAAATTGTTATTTAAATTATTCCTTAATTTCACTGTATTGTATTTATTCGGAACTATTCCTCATTAAGCGCACTGGTTGCGTAGATTATTACTGACGATATTTCGATAGGTCCTTACGGGCCGTAGGTTCTCAGGGGTGTGTTAGTTAAATTAGGGCCCATTTCCATTGCATAATTCGGATCGATATATCGATCAATTATCAACTTGATGTTTCTTATCATGGATTTGTTCATAATAAATAATTACTAATTGAAAATGCATTATTTATTTAAATGAATCTAAATTTCAGATGTTCTAAAAGAAAAAAGGCAATTGAAAGAGGCCGAACTTATTTTGGCGGGAATTCATTCAATTTTGAATTTATAATTACGATTCTTCAGTTCAAGCCGTTATTTTTCAGAACAAGTCATCATTCTGCAATTTTAGAGGATTATCAGATAAGTATACCTAATTTTATACAAGATTTGACGATAATAATAATTCCAATTTATAATTTATTGAAACAGAGTTTAATACAATTGAAATAATTCCTTTTCATAAAAAAAAATAAATACTTCCAATTTATTATATTACATTACCTCCAATAAATATTAATAACAATTACTTTTTGGAAATTTTATTTCTTTCAGTTATCCTATTTCAGCTAGTGATTTAAGGACCTAGTTCTTAAATTGACCGACTCGTTACACAAAGGAATTGATAGGTATGTTATTAATTGATTAATGTTTAAAATAATTTTTAGTTTTAAGATTATGGTGTCATATCAAAGCAAAAGAAATCCTTCACCTTTAAATTAATATAACCTATATATACTGAAATTCTAATAATTAAGTTTCAACATAGTTTATTGTTAATTATATTTTATTCTATGCAAATTAAAAATGACATAAGATTTAATATGCAAATATTTCTATTATGCATAAGAAACCCTGATAAAAAAGTAATAAAGAAACTTCCAATTTAGTCTGCTATTGTGGATAGCCTACTATCCACTCTCTTTGAAAATATTCAATTAAATACTAATTACTCATATTTTCCTACATTCTAATTTATAGTAATATTAACTCCTAACTTTGTCTTGAAGGGTTAAGGACCTCTTAATCCTCGTTACATGGGTACGCGCATAATTTTAGTCTGTCTAAATGGATGACTTTAGAATAATTTGGGCGGATTTCTATGAGTGCATTCCTATCCCCTAACAATTTTTTTATAATAAAAGGTCCATAATAATAAGGACTAAATTTCTTACTTTCTCGAACTTCCTTTTTTATATACACTTCAGCTCCCTCTTTAAAGAATTTAGGGTTAGATTTTTTATCATAATATTGTTTTGCTTTTTCTTTAGCGACCTGGAGCCTTTCATAAGCCTGGGAATGAATATTATCTAATTTAGAGAAGAGTTCCTTTAAGTGATCGCAATAAGTGCGATCTGGAAGTCCAGACGGAAAACTAGTGGGAAAATAAGCTTCTTTCCCGATAACGAGTGTATAGGGAGCAAAACCAGTGGACTCATGGACATTGATATTGTAAGAGAATACAGCGAATCTCAACCAGTCATCCCAGTCTTTAGATCCTTCAAATAATCTGATGTATTCGATGAGGGACTGATGACTTCTCTCCAAAGAACCAAGGCTTTGTGGATGGTAAGCAGAAGATTGGATTTTTTTTATTTTAAAAATTCGAAAAAGCGTTTTAATTACTCTACTGATCAAGTTCCGTCCTTGGTCAGTGTGAATAGTTTTTGGGGCCCCGTACCTGGCAATGAATTCCTCGGAAAGTGCCCGAGCAATTGTTACAGAGTCGGTATCTTTGAGGGGAAGTGCATCTGAATACTTAGAAAAATTGCACTTAATAGTTAGGATATGGGTATTTCCTTTAGGTGTGGTAGGAAGTGGCCCCAGTAGATCTATCTGGATTTTTTCAAAAGGTTCCTTAGGGGTATCCGTTATGATCATGGGCATGCGGGTTCCCCTCCGAACTAATTTATTCCTTTGACAATTCTTACATTGCCCAACAATTCGCTTACAGTCTTCCTTCATATTTTCCCAATAATAATTTGACCTGATAGCCCAGTAAGTCTTAGAAATTCCCTTATGTCCTCCCGCAATTGATTCGTGATATTCCTTAATGATTCCCTCTCTTTCACCTTTGTCTGGAATCATTATTTCGCCTGTACAAATCATGGCAATTAAACCCGAACCTTTAAAATGCTGTTTAATAATTTGCTCAAAAACAGTCAAACTCAATTCTGGTAAATTATTTCCTGTCTTCGAAACCCTTACAACAGTCACGTCCAGTGTTTCCATAGCCTTCCTGAGAGCTAGAACAGATGCTGATAAGTTGTTTATAAGCAATTGTTCATCTGATCGATTCTTAATCACCAAACTAAAAACATATCTTCCTTTTCTATTAAAAACTATCGCTTCTCCAAGTTTGACAACTTCAGCTTGTAAATCATCAGGTGAAAATAATCTGACCTTAATTAACTCATCGTTAGTTTCAGACTGTAAAGATCCATCAAGTGAGACGAAATGAACTATTGGTCCCTTTCCCATGTATAGTTTATCCTTGCTGTAAACCATACATGTTTCTGTTAAATTGAAAATTTGGGCCATAATAATACCGCTTTGGAGTCTCTCATTGGGATTCAACATCCTCTTTTCAGGCACACAGCCTCTCTCACCGGAATCAATCAAGATTCTCATTTCTGGCACACAGCCTACAGGCACACAGCCTCCAGGCACCACGCCTGAACCACAGATGTCGACACCTGATTTTCCTTGGCTAGCACTTTCCGGAGACTCCAAAACTAATTTTCCTTTAAACATTAGACAAAGTGTTTCGGCCCAATCAACCTCTTCGACAACTGGCTTCGTTTCCATAGGGGTTTGAGCTGAAATGCAGAAGACACGTTCGCGATCTGCAGTTATCGGAACAAGTTTCTCATCAATCAGCTCAAGTGATTGAAAGTCTTCCAGATTGTCGACGGGGTTTCTTGATAAAGCATCTGCATTACTATTTAGCTTCCCGGGTGTATAAACGACCACGAAGTTATATTCGCTCAGCTTGACTTTCCATCCCCCAAGTCTTGAAACAGGGTCCTTTAAATTAAAAAGTCATACTAGAGGCCGGTGATCCGTTATCAGAGTGAAACGCCTCCCATATAAATAGGGCCTAAAATGTCGGATACAAAAAACAGCTGCCAGCAACTCCTTTTCAATAGTTGAATAATTTAATTCAGCCTTATTTAATGTTCTTGACGCAAATGCTATTGGAAAATCTTTGCCAATCTCACCTTGACTAAGAACTCCGGCTATTGCATAATTGGACGCATCTGTCGTCAAGAGGAAGGGCCTTGCAAAATCAGGATACTGGAGAATGGGTTCTGAACAAATTGTGTCTCTTAATTTTTCAAAAGCCTTCTGTTCCACATTTGTCCAAATGAAAAGGACCTTATCTTTGAGCAAGTATGTTAAGGGCTTTGCAATTTTAGCAAAATTGGGAATGAATTTCCTGTAATACCCTATTAACCCTAGGAATTGTTTGATGTTCTTTTTGGTTTTTGGTAATGGAAAATCTTTGACAGCGCTAATTTTTTTTAATTATGAGTAATTATGTGGCCGAGATAGACTATTTCTTTTTTCAGAAAATGACATTTTTCTGGCTGAAGGGTCAATACAGCCCTTTTTAATCTACTAAAAAGTTGCCTTAATTTTTTATTGTGATCTTCTAGAGAAGTTGCATAGATAACTATGTCATCCATGTATACTAATAATTCAATCCCTTGTAATCCACTAAGGACCTGATTCATAACCCTTTGGAAGGTTGCAGGGGCGTTTTTCAGCCCAAAAGGCATTCTAGTGAATTCCAAGTGATCGAAAGGGGTAGTAAAAGCTGTTTTTTCAATGGCGTCAGGATCCATAGGGATTTGGTGGAATCCTGATGCTAGGTCCATAACTGAAAAATATTGAGCTCCGCCTAACTGATCTAAAATATCAGTTATATTGGGTAAAGGATACGCATCTCCTATCGTGCGTTCATTTAAAGATCTATAATCTATTACCATTCTCCATTTCCTGTTTCCTTTTGCATCAGCTTTCTTGGGGACAATCCATAAGGGAGAATTATAAGGTGAAACTGAGGGTCTAATAATTCCCGCGTCGAGAAGTTGTCTAGTTTGTTTCATAATCTCCTCCTGGTGGATTCTAGGATAACGATATTGTTTTGTATGGATGGGAGTAGGGTCAGTAGTGATAATTTTGTGAGTAGTGACATTTATAGCCCCAAGTTTATCACCTGGGAGAAAAAATTGATTTACATTTTCGAAACGGATAGGAAGGAGGTTATCCTTTTCGACCTGATTTAAATCGGAAAAATCTAATAGTTTTAATAATTCAGCAAAGCGGCCACTCTGTATTTTCCTATCTTTATTATTACGTCCTTCTGAGGGAACTGGGGCTGAAGGAATCACCGTACACTCTTCTAATTCTACGGCTGGCATTGTTATACTGATATCCTCAGCAGTAGAATTTATTATTAACAATTTAGCTTTTCCTTCCTGTACAGTTACCAATGACTCTCCCACAAATACTCCTGGCCCACAACTAATCCGTCTCACATAACCTTCACTAAGATTTGTCCTCCTCAGAGGTACCTCAACTAGAATCTTTTGACGGGCAGGAATATTCAAAGAAAAATACTCGATAAAAGGGAATTTATCATTTCCAAACTGTACAGTGTCGGTAGAAAAATCTAAGATTGCTTTATGCAATCTCAAAAAGTTAATTCCAATGATACCATCCTGCTCTATTGGAAAGCCATTAGAAACCAGCTGGAAAGGTGCTTGTATCCCATTCATAGTCATAATTGTTTCCCCTTTTGTCGGAATCATATTGTTCCCTATCCCTACCAGATAAAAAACTTTATTTGTATTTACACTGCAATTTGGGTTCAAGGCACCCTCCTTTATCAAATTGACACTAGCTCCTGTGTCAATCAAAAATCCTGTTTTCCCTTTCATAAAACTTGGATTTTCTAATTCTATTAAAGCAGAAGGCTCACATTTGTTATGATCTCTTAGAGTCAAAACCACCCTCCTACTAGCTCCAGCTACTGAGCTCTCATCTTTTCCAAGTTTAGAATTATTCCTATCTCGTGACTCGATATTTCCCTTTTTTTGATTTAACTCAAATTTTGATTCATGCTTTTGCTTTTCCGGACATTCCCTAATCATATGTCCATTCTGCTTACAATAAAAGCAACCTAACATCTTCCTTCTCTCAATAACCTGCCTGGTTCTAACATTAGGACAGTGGGACTTATAATGTCCCATTTCCTGGCACAGAAAACACTGGATCTTACTTAAATCCGGTTTCCCTCGTTTAGTAACATTTTTCGACTTTTCTTCCGCAGAAAAATGAGCTATTCTTTTCCGATTTACATTCCTATAAAAATCGTCCTTATTCGTGCTCGTTGTTTCAATTTCTGTCTTATTATGAATTTTATCCCAGCTTTTAAGCTGCAAGTCAATCTGATTCGCCAGAGAAATCGCTTGATCAAGGGTTGTGATTTCCTTATCATGAATTTGTAAATACGTGTCTCTATCTAGACCCCTTAAAAAGTTATTTACCGACGTGAGTTTATACGCTTCACAAATTCCTGCTCCACGATCTCCAGGCGTTGTTTTCAACACTTGGGCTATTAACCGGTTTAAAATTTGGCTAACTCGGGCCCCGTATTCTGAAATAGTTTCACCGGTTCTTTTCATTACGGTAGACAGTTCTTGAGCCAATTGACTAAAGTCCTCTTGCCGAGAGTAAAGTTGACTCAATATTTTTAAAATTCCATCCAGGTCAATACCGAATCTATCCTGAATATGAATTCTTGCTTCTCCCGTAATTTTGGTTTTGATCAAAAGTGTCAAATACGGCAATTCTCTTGAGTTAATCAAAGATTTCGCGGCTTGACAATGTTCAATGAACATCCTGACCGACATGTTTTTCCCATTAAACTCCGGAATTAAATCTCGTACAATTTTAGAAATATTTTCGGGATTTTGTATTCCTCCTAATGAAATATTTGAACCAATTTCGGAAAAATGATCTTGAACAGTAGTTTCGTGACGAACTAGTTCATGATTTACGAAGGGGTCATTAAAAATTCCCTGATCATTCCTCAATGGATTATTTCCCGAAGATCCATCGAACTGACCTCTAAAAGACGAACCAGACGGACTCGCAACTCTTACAGTTTCATTATTAAACGGAACAACTGACGAGTTAGAAGGCCCAGGTTGTGGGTCCTGATTCCTTGTTCGGCGAACATCTTTGTTACTCGTCGAAGGATTTCGTGAACCCCTAGTTCTTATAGTTAACTTATCTTTAGCTTGAGTTTTCCTCTTTGTTTTAGGCATTTTTATTATTTCAAGTTCCAAGGATAGTTAACAATTTGCAATTAAATGAATTGGGATAAGTATAATTACCAAGTTATTATTGAGTAATTCAATATCGAGATAAATTGAGATTAACCAAGCTTACTCCTTCTTAGGAGCTTAGTGTAAATTAAGGTAATCAATTATAAGACTTATGTAAGAAGGAAAAAATAAAAAAAATAAATAATCATGAAATTTGATTTACATAAAACAACAACACAAAAATATTATATTCACTGGAATTCTGCAGAAGGACCTTTTGGAAAATCTGCAAGGAAACTTCTTGTGGTGAAGTACATTTTACAAAAGGTATAGTGTGTGTAAATTTGGATAATTATTTATTGTTAGTTTCCTCCTTGAAACCTGACTTCGTATATTAAATTTGACTTACTATTATTTGTCGATCGGCTCTAGAGTTCTTGAGGCTCTCTTATCGTTCATAGTAACAGTTCACTAATTATAATTCAATCCCTGAAAAGAAAACTTCACTGTTTGCCCAAAATTGGCTTTGCGAAGCACTATTCACTACATGTCGATTTTTTATCTTCCAGAGGATTCCTGCTCCTAAGATTCAGCAAGTGCTTGCCAGAAGAGATCAGACGTCCTTATGTCCCTCGATGCATCACCCTTCTCAGGCTGTCCAGCGGTGTCAGGATTCTTCACAGGTCCAGGAAATCAGGAACAAATGAGGTTTTACCCTCTTGCCAGATCTCATGCACGCTTCCGGGCCCGAGAACTACTATAAATCCATCCCCGGGTTATCCAGAATTGCACAAAAGATCCGACATTTAGGAAATTAACAATTCCTATTTAAAGGAAAGAGACGTTTTCCTTTTGAATGAAGAAGGTGGCGTGATTATTCCTCTTTAGTTCAAGCTGAACTTCTTAACAATTCTCCTTGACTTCGACTTTGCAAAAGTGAAACTCAGGTTCATAATCGTAGTCGACATCGCTAAGGTCGCTGTCCGGATTATGATTTGCAAACTCGATAAATTTGAGAATGCCGATGCTAGTGGGAACATATATTTCCCAGCGGTCCTCAAAACTAATGCAGGCCGACGGTTGCCAAATTGAAGAAATTGATTCCAATATTATTGGGATTAAATGTGTATCTTCCGTAATTAGTGAAATATAATTTTCCTCAATTACCAAAAGGTAAGATTGTTTCCGTGAGACAATGATTTTTATATTTTAAATTCTGAATTCCAATCCAGGGATTCAAGTTCCTACGGCACAACGGAATGTCCTACCGACTGCGCCAATTGTAATGGCCATCAGCGCTGGAGTCGATTTCCTTCTCCTGTAGGATTCTCAGCTTGGCTGCCATTGGTTGTCGGAGTTAATCCTTCCGTTGTTTTGTTTTGATAAAAATCAAAAGCCGTGGAAAATGGTTTTACCACAATAAAGACACGTTTATAGAGAAACTGAATATTTATTTAGTTTAAATTATTATTATTAGGTAATATTTCATCATAATTTACAACTTCAACAGTTTATTCAATAATATTTGAATTTACGTTTTCAAGAAAAGTCACAATTCTTATTTTAATACATAAACATTATTTACTATTGTATCTTCAATTAATTGAATATCAGTTCTCGATTTAAACCTACTACCAGCTGAGA
>CAKNYM010047741.1:24640-42651 GCA_932195095.1 Andricus curvator
TGACATTCAAAGCTTTATGACTATTGGCGGATCACCCTGTATATTATCAGGGTTTTCGCAAAACTTCATTTTGAAAATTCCCTGGCCATTAATAAGATCAAAATTCTGAACTTGTAACTTTATTCGCTCATAGAATTTTTAATAACAGGATTAAAAGAAATTTTAATTTATACATTTTCAATGTATAGGCTGCCACAGCCTAATTTGCTTGAAAAAATGGAAAGACTGACATATTTAAACAAAAGGATTGACCAAAAGCGATTTATTCCCTACCCAAAAAGTAACTAACAGTTACTAATGAGGATTAATAATGTAACTAATGTCCTTTTGAATTTAAACGAATTTCAAAGAACTCGATGAAATTTATAAAAATTGCAGGTAAATTAATTTCCTTGATTTCAGTTAAATTGTAGTGGATTTAGTGAGATTTAAGATAAATGAAAAATATGAGAAAATTCATTGAATTCAGTAGGTTTAAAATGAGTTCAGAAAAGTTCTAGAAAATTTAAAAGAATTTGATAAAGTGCCGACTTCCAGATAAATTAAACAAAAACTGAAAAGAAATTAAAAAATACATTGACTTCAGTAGAATTAAATGAATTTTAAACAATTCATGCGAATTTAAAAAAATCCAAAAAATTCTGCAGAATTCAAAAGAATTTATAAAAATTCAGGGTGAATCCGAAATGAAATCTCGTGTAATTCTATTAAATCTGACGATACTTCTTAAAATCCTTGACATTCATTCAAAAACCTAGAAAGCTTTTAAAATCCTTAAAAAACAGAGAAATCCTCGGAAATTTTACAAAATCCCTTGGAATCTTTTAATATATCATGAAATAATAAATTTATAGAAAAATTTTCATATAAATTTAAACATTTAATTATAAATTACTTTTTAATCTTTTAAAATTCCCTAAAATATTTCAAATTCTTTGGAAGCTCTTGAAATCACTTGAAACTTTTTATCTTCTTGAAAATCCCTTGAAATTTTTAAAATTACCCTTAGATATTTCAAATCCTTTAAAATCTTCTGAGATGCGTTGCAATGTATTGAAGCTCTTAGAAATTCCTTTGGTTTTTTCAAATACCTTAAAATTTTTCAAATTCTTTGAATTAATTGAAAATTACTAAAATCTATCAAATTCTTCGAAATCTTTGATAATACCTTAAAATATTTGAAAATCTTTTTGAAATCATACGAAATCCATGAATTCTTGTAAATAAATTCTTAGAAATCTATTTAAATATTAAAATATCCCTTGAAATTACATGAAATCCGATGATATAACCTGAAAGCCTGGAAAATTTATCAAAATACCTTGTGAGCTTTCAAAATCCCTTAAAATCATTGAAATCCTTGGAAATCTTCCAAAATCATTTGGGATTTTTCGAGATATTATAATAGGCCCTACGAAATCGTGCCATATATTTTCCAAACTTCCAGGAAACTTTTCAATACCCTATGCAAATTTTTCAAATACCTTAAAATCAGTCAAATCCTTGGGAATTCCTAGAAATTTTTCTAATCTTCTCAAAGTGCCCTTTTAAAAAGCCCTCAAATAGTGGGAAACGTTTTCTTTTTTTAATTTGAAATCAAAATGAAATCTACTTCCTTATAAATAATGTCATGTAAAAAGAGCATGAAATACATTCACAAATCAAAATTAGGTTTCCAAACTACCTCCTTTTCGGCTCAATAGAGACAAATAAATAACGGCGGAAAAAAGAGAAAGAATTGAATCACTTCAAATTATTGAAATGTTTTAAAAATACCCAAAAATATTTTAACAACTTTAAAATCATTTGGAATGCCTCAAAATTTGTAAATCTCTTGAAAGTGCTTCGGAATCTTCTGAAGTACCCTGATATATTTTTAATAATTTAAAATCCTATCAGGTTACCGAAATGAATTGAAAATTCCTTGGAATCTTTTAATATACCCTAATACCTGGCATAGGTCCTATCAAATCGATCTATATTTTCGAAATTTCAGGAAACTCTTTGATACAGTACCCTATGAAAATTTTTTCAAATCTCTTGAAAATGCTTTAGAATCTTTTTAAATACTTTAACATATTTCAAATCCTCTGAAATCAATTAAATATCCATTATAATCCTTTGAAATACTCTTAAAGTTTTCAAATACTTTGAAACCTTTTGAAATCGATTAAACCATTTTAAAGCTCGTGAAAATGCCTTAGAATCTTTTAAAATACCATAGAATAATACAAATCCTACGAGTGACATCAAATTACTGAAATCAATTTAAAAATTCTTAGGGTCTTTCAAAATACCCTAAGATATTTGAAATCCTTGAAAATATTTTGGAATTCCTGGAATTTTTTCAAGCTCTTCAAAATCTATGCAAATCTATGCAATCTTGCAAATTTTAAAAACACCCAAATATATTTCCATTCTTTTGAAATTCTTTCAAATTATTGAAATAAAAAAAATCTTTCGATTCTTTAGAAATTACTTGAAACTTTTTTGAACTTTCGAAAATCTCTTGGTATCTTTTAAAATACTCTAGAAAAATGCCTTGGAATCTTCTTAATTACTCTAGAATATTTCAAATCCTCTTAAATCAATTAAATTACTGAAATCAAATGAAAAATCCTTGGAACGTTAAAGAAAACTCTAAGAGTTTTCAAATCCTCTGATTTTGTCGAAATTCCTTCAAATTTTGTAAATCTCTTGAAAATAGCTTGAATTCTTTTGAAATACCCTAAAATATTTCTAATCTTTGAAAATTCCTTCAAATTATTGAAATAAATACGACATTCTTTCAAATCCTTTAAAATTCCCTTAAATATTTTAAGCTCTTTAAAATCTTTTAAAATTCCTTGAAATTATTGACATCTCTTTAAAATGCCTTGGATTCTTTTAAAATATACTATAATATGCCCAATCCTTTAAAATTTCTTCAAATTATTGCAATAAAAAAAAATTCCTTGGAATCTTCTGAAATTCTCTACAATATATTTTCTTAAAATATATATTCAGTTGAAATCTTTTAAATCAATTGAAAATTCCTTAGAATCTGTTAAGATACCCTAAAACATTTCAAATCCTTCAATACCTTTCAAAATCCATTGAAATGATTTAAATCTCTTGAAAATGCCTTAGGTTCTTCCAAAGCACCCTATAATATTTCCAATCCTTTGAAATTTCTTCAAATTATTGAAATAAATACAAAATTCCTTCAAATCTTCAAGCATTTCCTAAAATCTTTCAAGTTCTTTGAAATATTCAAAATCACTTGAAACTTTTGAAAACTTTCGAAAATGACTCAGAATCTTTTAAAATCATCTGATATCAGTTAAATTACTGAAACCAACTGCAAATTCCTTAGAATCTTTTAAAATACTGTGAAGGTTTGCAAACCCTTAAAATTTTTGTTCATTTCCTTAAAATGTTGGAAAGCTTTCGAAAATGCCGTGAAATTGTTTTAACTATTTTAACATATCTCAAATTTTTTGAAATCAATTAAATTACTGAAATAAATTAAAAATTCCTTGGAATTTTTGAAATACTCGGAAAGTTTTCAAATCCTCTAAAAAAATGTAATCACCTTTAAATTATGTAAATCTTTTGAAAATTCCTTGCATTCTTTTGAAATTATCTAAAACTCTCCTAATCCGTTAAATTCCTTCGAAATTTTTAAAACAAATACCCGCAAAATTCCCTAAAATATTTCCAGTTCTTTTAAATCAATTTAAACTTTTTAGAAATTTTGAAAATTCCTTGCAATCTTTTAAAATTTCCTGAAGATTTAGTTTCAATATTTTAAAATTACTCGAAACATTTTAAAGCTTCCGAAAATACTTTGTAATATTTTAAGATACTCTAAGATATTCCAAATCCTTTTGAATCAAATAAATGACTAAAATCACTTGAAAATTCCTTGAAATCTGTTAAAATATCCTCAAATATTTCAAACTCTTTAAAATCCTTTGGCATCTCAAATGCCTTGGATTCTTTTCAAATGCCCTGAAATATGCACAGTCCTTTAAGGTTCCATAAAATTATTACAATAAATAACAAATTCCTTGGAATCTTCTGAAATTCTTTCAAATATTTTCCTACAATATATATCAATTTGAAATCAATGGAAAACTCCTTAAAATCTTTCATAATATCTTAAAATATTTCAAATTATTCGAAATCTTTTCAAATTCCCTGCAATTGTTTAAAATTCTTGGAAATTCCTTGGATTATAAAAAATATCCTATAGTCTTTAAACTTCTTTGAAATCCCTTCAGATTATCAAAATTAATTCCTTAAAGTATCGGTAATTTTTTTTAATAGGAGTGTCCCTTAAGAGTGTAAAAATGCTTAATTTGAACATCTTTTTAAATTATAAAATGTTTGATCTGTAGACATACACAGATCTCTGAAATTCTTCAATTCAAACCGAAAAAAATAATTCTTAGAATATGTCAGTATAAAGAAATGGAGATTCTATAGGCAAAGTAGAACCGAAACGTACAGGAGTTTGTATACAAACAGGCGGATCACATTACTAAATACGAAGAAACACATTGTCGTATTATCGAACTCGAACTACGATTCGATTCGATTACTATTTTCAACAGTGATCCCGAAAGACATGCGCATGCTTCGACTGAATGGCACTCATTGGCCCTAGTTTGCATACGTATTTAAAATTCAAATGCAGACGCGCACTGTAGCCAATGAACGTCACAATAATCCAAGCAAGCGCAGATCAAGGCGGCTCCGTTGGGATCAAATTACTTCAACTGAAGAACGAAAAATCATCACACGTTCCATCACTTTCTAACGCACTGATGCCTCGTGTCACACCCATAGCCGCGAAAACGATACAATCGTGACTATCGAAATCAAGAATATCGTTTAGAGATTTTATATTAACCCTCAAACGGCACACTAGTGCGAATTCGCACCAGCAAAAATTTCTGAAAGCTGATATTCTTTATAGAACTATTTTCAAGGTCAAGTCACCGTAAAAGTTTTAAGTGGTGCAAATTCGCACTAGTGTGCCGTTAGAAGGTGCCAAGTCGTGTTTTATGAAAAATTGTAAAACGTTGTCTCTGTGCCTGAAACAAGATCATTCATAAAAAGGTAAGTTAATTTGTTCATAACTATGTCTATAAATAAAAAGAAATATTATAAACAATAATAAATAACATTACATATACCAGTAAAAATATTGTATGAAGAGCACAAATGTTACGATTACTCACTAATGTTAGACTCTAAATTGATATGATAATATTTTTTCAACAATCTTTTTTTTATATTAAGAATGGCGGAGTAAAGACGTCTTTACAATTTTCGAACTTCTAGGACTGTTCTACAGGCATTAGCAGAGGAGTCTGAAGACGATGTGCGTCGATCACAGATCTTCTGTCTGCGTTGACTGCATTGATTTAAATGAATAATTTTCAATGATGTTTATCATAAGAGTAATAGTTTCATAATAAAAGAATGTTAATTTTGTCTAAAACATAGGTAATAAAACATTGTTCTTTTCTTGAAATATTCTATGTACTTTTACTCTTTCCTAACGCACCCACACATCGCACATCACCGCCCTGACACAGTTCACTGATCAATCTTTTTACCAATCATCCACATGGAGAGCTTCACAAAGTCATTATAAAATGCATATTTTCCAAATTTGAAATGAAAGACACTATTTTTGCAATAATATGCTTGTTTACTACAAAAATAACAATGTGAGCTGTCCTGCACTCTTGATATACTTCATACGAAAATACCGAAAATCTGACACATCGGGAAAAATCTATTTAAATAAAGAATCGCGTTAGTTTCGTTTAAATACCTGCAATTTTGAAAAAATTATGTTCTTTTGTTGAAAATGTCTATTTTTCAAGAACTCCTTTTTTTAATAACAAATTTGTTAGAATTTGATATAATTTTCAATAAATTTAAGCTGCCCCAACGGATTGGGCGAGAAATTTTACCCCAAAATCATATATTTATCCGCATATTTTGAACTTTATTTTCATCTTATATATTCAGCTGAAATCACAAAATCCTAATTCGCACTGGTGTGCCGTTTACGTATGCTGGGTTGAAGTGTGCTGTTTGAGGGTTAAGGATTAAACCGACCCCTTGAGTACCATGTGATTATCTATCTACTTCTGATCATATTTCAAAAACGCTTTTCAACACCCCATTTTCTATGTTTCTGCTTTCGCAAACCTTTTTCTTCGTCTCAAGTACGCATAGAATATCTAGTTTCCTTACGTGCATAGTTTCTCGTAGTTCTCTTACTTTAAGATCATTCACTCCTCTGGCATTCCAAACACCCAGTCTCCATTCATCGCCTGAAACTTAACCTTTACGTTTACCGTGTGTATGCATTTCGTCAATCAATGTTTCAGTCCATTCCAAAGCTACTTTATTGTTTGTATTATTTATGTTTAGATTGTACACCCAACTACCTCCTTTATGCGTGAAATTTGTTTTGCGAGTAGAAATCATGTCCAAGTTAAGTAGTTATTTGTCGTGCGGTGGAGTCTAGTTGTAACGTTAGACCCACTAAAACTTCTGTTACTGGGGGGGGGGGGGGGTGAGGACAAGGAAACGAAACCGAGAGAGAGTCGCAATTAATTGATGTTTTAGGCTGAGAAGGTCACCAGCCTTCAGCAGCGTTGGATTAGATAGGAGTTCATATGTTTCCATCTGCCCATTCCCGGCCCACCTCTAAACGAGGAACCAATAACTCTTTTTTTTTAATTTGAAAAAGGGTTATATATAGATATATTAAAATAGTTATAATAATTGAACTGCAATATTATAATTTTTGGGGAGAATTTAAAATGTATTTAGGAGTCTTGTCAACGGAAAAAATTAATTAATAACGTCGTATTTTATTAAACGTTGAAAATATTGAGTGCTTTAAAAGAATTTTTCTGAGATATTCTCGAATATGTAAAAAAAACTCTGAAATACTGTGGAGGTCTTGATTTATTCTGAGCAAATTAATTGGAAATATATTGAAATACTTTTATCAAATTTTGTGAAAACCATTAAATTAATCTCTGGAATCTGTCAAGAACTTGAAAATTCTCTCAAATTAAGAAATATCTCTGTATACTTGAACACCTTTGAAAGACAGTGAAATCTCTGATAAAGTATCATAAAATGCCGCGAAAATTTCATGGAATTCTATATTTACTGAAATTTCAGATTCAGAACGCCCCAAAATCCCTTAAAAATATCTTGAATATATATATGTTTATTCTTGATAAAATTAGGAATATATATTTATACAAATTCGCTGGATCAATATACTAAGCCTGGTTGAGTTTCATTTAATTTTCGTTGTAGCTTTCCTCGTTACAGTTTTCAGTCCCTGTTTCATCTCGCCGACACATTTTTATTTTATTTCATGTATTCCCCCTTCACGGTGCTGTCATCCGTACAGGATCCGCAATTCAATGAGAAAGGTTTTGTAATTCAATGCTTCAGAATATCGTGGTGAAATTATCTGGTACTCGATTTTTCAGTTGCATAAATCTTGAAAGAAATGGAATTGAAAGAGCATGAAATTTTAAAGCTTCCCAACTTCAAGAGAGGCATTTATGAAAGTCACAGAGATTCGAGAGCTGAAAAATATAAAATAACAAATTCATTTTTATTCGCGCAGGTAGTCCATGCTCAAGTGACAGAATCATTTTCCATTTAAATATGTTATGAACAAAAATTGTTGTCGAAGTTATGAGTATTTGAATTTTAGAATTTGGAAACGCAAATTATCAAAAAATGGTCCAAACTCTTGTTAAAAGTGTGACATTTCTTAATCTTATATGTATTTACCTTTTCCTTTCTGATTCTAATATAATTCACGCGCCGAATGCAAAAACTAGATACACAATTATTCTGCTTTAGTGGGGAGGCCACTGAGTACTTAAGAATCTTAAAGAAGAATTACTTCGATTTTTGAAATACGTATTCACATTGGACATATATTCAAGCATTTTTTTCTCTTAACAAAAAACTTTGTAGCTTTTCAGTTTTCGAATCATTTAAAAAAAATGTTTTTTCTCTCAGTAAAATATAATGCCGTTTTCGACTTCAACTCGCGATGAAATGGGAATGCTTTGATATTACATTTTCATTTCAATAAGAAGGTATTGGTTGCACGTGGAAACTGACTATCGCGGATTTCTCCAAATCTCCACGTTTCAAGACCCCCTGAATCCGAAAAACCCGGGTTTAAGATGGTGTCTGTCTGTCGTCGTTGTCGTTGTCGTCTGTATACCGGATAACTTTTGAAATACTACTCGGATTGGTTCATGCTTTCATGCACTCATGGAAGGTGTAAAAATGAACAACGAATTCGTTAGCCAGCTACTTTGGATACAAATTCAAAAAATTAGAGCATTTTGAAAAATTTTGAGACATTTTTTTTAATATTGAAAAATTCTATGTACTGCGATTTATGGTGCTCGAAAATTTGAACAATTTATTTTTGCGACTTTTTTCGATGAAAGGAAAATTATTACAGTTAAGACATTTTCAAAATTCCGAAAAACAAACGAAAATGAAAATGTTAAGCCAAACAACGCACGATATGAAAAAAAGTCAAGAGAAGACAAACGTTGCTATTTGAAAGCCCTACAAGATTATCATAGCAATTTTTTGAATTTTTCTGACAAATCGGAAATTCAAGTTTTGATGCATAAAAAATAATGAAAAATCAAGAATTCTATTTTGCGGTCCAACTATGCAAGATACGAAAGAAGATAAATACGGCTGCAAAGTAGTATCGACGTATTCACTATGGGTGCATTTATTTGTGCTCATTTTATGAGCATTTTGCTTCCTCATAAGTATCAAATAAATTTGCTTTCTCATAGAGGGAGGTTTTCCCTAACAAAAGAAAAAAATGTATACTTTCAATATTTTCCAAGCTTATGTTTCTGTCTTTCCGAAAATTTTATTTTCAGAAAATCAGAGAGCCCATCAAAATGTCAATTGATATGTAGTGTTACAATGAACAACTTTCTGACCTATGGTAGTTTCATATTTCAAATTAAAACCTCATTGAAACAATGTAACTTTTCTTAAAACTTTCTGAGTAGCTATTGATTAATCAATAATTTACTTCGAAATTTCGCCAATAGATCAATCCATGCGTTTCGAAGACGCGAATAAATATATGATATACATTATGGTTGTATTCCCAATACTAAAAAAGTTTTCCTCATGTCAATAAGATAAACAATATATTTTCTTAAATTTATAAAACGGTATTGCTAGATCATAAGAGGTCATAGAAGGTTCGTCAATAGGTCATTCGCCGTATCTCGAAGACGCAAACAAACACTTCAGAAACAGTACTGTAGTACTCCTAATATGAACAAAGTCTTTCTCGTATAAATAGAATACACATTTTTTTTAAACTTCATAAATCGGTAATGTTCGGTCATGGAAGGTTCACCAATAGGTCAATCGATGAGTCTCAAGGACGCGAACAAAAACTCTATATATAATATTGCCGTTTTTTGAATTTCAAACAAGTTTTTTTCATATAAACAGAATGAACCATTTTTTTGAAACTTCATAAATCGGTACTGGTGGGTTATGAAAAGTTCATCAATAGGTCAATCGATGAGTCTCAAGGACGCGAACAAAAACTCTATATATAATATTGTCGTGTTTTGAATATCAAAAAAGTTTTTTTCATATAAACAGAAGAAATCATTTTTTTGAAACTTCATAAATCGGTACTGGTGGGTTATGAAAAGTTCATCAATAGGTCACTCGATGCGTCTCAAGGACGCGAACAAACACTTGACATGTAATATGTCGTATTTTGAATAACGAAAAAATTTTGCTCATATGAACAGAATAAACCATTTTTTGAAACTTCATAAATCGGTACTGGCGGGTTATGAAAAGTTCATCAATAGGTCAATCGATGTGTCTCAAGGACGCGAACAAATACTTTATATGTCATATTGTCGTGTTTCGAATAACGAGAAAATTTTGCTCATATAAACAGAACAAACCATTTTTTGAAACTTCATAAATCGGTACTAGTGGGTCATAAAAGTTTCAACAATAGGTCGACCGATGCGTTTCAGAGAAGCGAACAAATAAGTTAGATGTTTTATTGTTGTATTTTGAATATCAAAAAAAATTTTCTTATATAAACGAGGTAAAATTTTTCTTTTAAAATCTCTGAACACAAAAAAAAATACTATTTCTAAATGGTCGATCTAGCTCAAATTCCTATCAGACCTGAAAATCAATCCGAGCTACACTTCATCAAAATTTCATGATTATAGCTCTTTTACTTTTCGAGATATGGTGAACAGAAAAAAGTTACACACAAACACATACACACACGGACATTTTTTTAAAACTTCATTTTCGAGCACCTGGGGTCGAATTATATCAAAATATGTAAAAAAAGTATATTTGACAATTTAGGTCATTACAAACCTCCCTCTATGAGTAAGCAATAGACAAAAATTGTGAACACAAAAAAATCTACAAATTTGTTGATAATCAGATTTTGATAGGAAGCGCGATTTTTGTTCCATTCGTAAAAAACAATATTAAAAATAAAAAAATTAAGGTTTTGGATAAATTGCACAAGCTAGGAATAAAATAAAAAAACTAAAGTTGTTTACCCAAAAAGAGCTAGAAATTCGTTATCAATCATTTTTCGTCAGGATGCGTATTTTTTGTTCAAATCGTAAAAAATAACATCGAAAATAAACAAATTACGTTTTTGGAAAAGCGACACAAAGTGCAATAAACTTTTAATTAACATAATTTTCTTTTTTAAAGGATGCCCACTTTTTTAAGTATAAAAACAAGACAATGGAAACACATATGTTTCAATATCAATGCATATTACAAACTATAGTAATATAAATTTACTTAAATGATACATTTTTCAGGGTGGTAATATGTAATATGCATTTTATATCATAGTGTTGAACATAATGAAGAAAAGTTTGCACTTTGGACAAAATCGAGTGCGAAGCATAAGATGCGTGATGCAAATGTGTTCGTTAAAGCCAAAGGAGCTTCAAGAAAAGAGAATTCACAATCACCAAATTACAGTTGTCGATGCTTGACCTTTAATTTTGTAAGGTCTGTGCACAAATGTGGATAAAGTACAAAGACCGAGCGCGTAGTGCGAGGTAAATACACTACCCAACGCAAAGCGTGAGATAAATATTTTATCAAGCGTGAAGCGCGGGATTCAACAGGCGTGCGCCCTAGGCGCGCTCAAACTTGCGAGCGAAGTATGCATTGCCATGTTCTACGACCGATAAGGTCTATGAGACTTCAGGTCCATGTTAGTGCAAAATTTAAAATACATCCATACATAAAAATTCAAAAAAAGTTAAAAATTTATTCACGAGGCGTTGCATAATTCGTGTTCAAACAACTTTGATAGTTTCGCGAGTTGAGCGAACTTTGAGCAAGCGAAGCCTATCAATGAGAAAGTTATTCAGCAAGATTGAAAGAAGCTTTCCGGAAAATTTCATCTTAGTTGAAATACTATTTGACAAACTGTTGATGTTTTACTTTCCCAGTGCAATCGATTATCTACTGCGTAGCTTGAAGCCGTCGAACAGTGGTTCGGATGGTCGAAAAGGTGATCAAAAGTCAAAAAATGAGTTTTATTTTTTTGTATGAAATATTGATGCCAATCTATTAACAAGTATCTAAAGTATATGACACTACAAAAATAATAAAAAAATATTATTATTTAAAGCCATTTTTCAGCTTTGAAAGTTCAACAAATTGGAGAAATCGCTCTCAACGCCCCATGTATACCCATATATCTCAACTTTAGGAGGTGCTGTATTAACACCAGTAAAAAATATTTACAAAATGTTTATATATAATTGTAGTGTATTATCTCCTTCAAGTGATTCACGTGTTAAAAATTTCATATTCATCAATATTATTAATTAATTTTATTAATGTTTTATGGGTAAAAATATTTCTCATTTAATCACCTTTCGATTGAAAAAACATTGAGTTGCCAGCCTTTGCCACGAAATGTGGAAACTCTAAGTTGTTGTGAAAGAATTAGTTAATTGATTTCCATGAAAGATTTTTGCGTCAATTTGCGACATTTCAAATGACACGCTAATTACGAAAGTTACACAGGCAGGATTTTGCGCGCATTGAGGCGCGTGTTTGCCTATTATAACAATTTTATGAAATAGTGATTTTAATGTACACAGCTTTTAGTGTTTTTCTATTTATGTAGATATTCAATATTCTATTTAGTTATTGTTTCTTTTTGTAAATTAATTTATTCTAAAGTATGATTAAATATAATTTTAAAAAATATAAAGCAAAATGTTCTCACACGGTAATTTCGAAATCATTCAGTAATGGTACTACAACCACGGCTAGGTTTTCTAAATAGAAGTGAAGAATTAAGGTGTCGAAGGTAATTCCTATAATGGACCTGTTACCTGTGCATTGTGGCAGGTGCATAAGAGATCTTAAACAGAATAGTGCTAGTGCCAGTAAGGCCCGAGTGAAGAATTTGAGGATTCTGTACTTTAATTTGAATTAATTATTAAAAAAAAAAAATTTTTAATAACACGAGGTAACAACATTTTGTTTACCATCAATCGATGGAACATTTCCGTATGTATGTTTTCAGAAAAACCGGTTTAAAAAGTAAAAAAAACATTTTTCGACTGTTTGTTATAACTTGCATCAACCAATTCGGAAATGTTACAGGTTTCTAATTCAAAATAGCCACATCTATTTTCTTACGTTTTTGCGCCTGCGCAATATGATTTTTACATTTTTTATGTGATATTGAATATTCAATCTTTAATATCTCCGAAACTATTGATCCTACGAAAAAGAAAAGATTAGTTTCAGAATGTGCGCTTCAAAATACAGAAATATTATATATTATATTATTATATACCATTAAGCCATTTCCCTTTCGGGGTAGGCGTGACTTGCTCGGTTGAAGAAAGGTAGTGTGTATATGGGTGTGTAGGTATAGAGTAGATAGGTATATATTAAATAGGTATATAGGTGTAAGGTATGTAGGTATATAGGTATAAGGTAGATAGGTATATAGGTGTTAGGTATAAATATTTTTGATTGATCTGGAATTCTCGTGTTATTTATTTAAATGACACGCTTATTCCGCAACACTGCTCCGACCCAGGTTGCTGATCAAACTCTTTAGCGATCACCCCAAGTGAAGAGCCTCACAAGATTGTTATGTATGGTTCTCCACTTGGGCCCATTAGTATCCAAGGTCTTTGTTTCAGGCGTCATTCATTCTATTGCCACTCTGTTCACAAACTATTTGTCGCCACACTTTTCTGTCCTGGCATACTACTCTAGCATCCTTCACGTCCATGCATTTTTTCGTGCAAGCTCTTGTGTTTCTATGGCTTCTTATGTCTCTTCGGATTAATGTTTCATTTACAGATCTAACCATTCTTTCCGTGGTCTACCTCTGGACAGTCTGCTATTAACTTTACCTTTATACACTTGTTTGGTCAGTCGTTCATCTTTCGTTTTTTCAAGATGACCGAACCATCTTAACTGATTTCTTTCCCATGTGTCAACTATTGTCTCTTTTGCACCACATTCTTTGAGGATTGTCTCGTTTCAGACTTTGTCCATCAGTGTTTTCCCGCGTATTATGCGCCGAGGTTTCATGCCGATCGCGTTAATTTTACTCCTGTCCTTTTCTTGACAGTTCCATGTCTCGCTACCGTATAGTACAGTCGGTACGAATATAGAATTATGTATGGCCATTTTAACTTTTTTTGATATGTTTTTATTTGTGAGGATGGACCCTGCTCTACCGATAACCTGCTTACCCTTATTTATGCGCCTATCTAACTCCCCATCTATTTTTCCGTCGCTAGTGAATAGACTACCTAGATATACGTACTGGTCAACTTGTTCTAATCTCTCATCATTTAGGACAATGTTGCATATTGCTTTCTCACTTTTTCCCTGAAACACCATGATTTTTGTTTTATTTACGTTAATTTTGAATCCCATGTCCTTCATGCATGTATTAGGTTTATTCAACATTCTTTGCAAGTCCTCGACTGATTCTGCCATAACAATCTTGTCATCTGCGAAAGCTAACCCACGTACCTTGACTGTTCGGAGATCTACACCTTCTTCGTCGAAGAGTGCAGTTCTTAGACACTTATCCATGAATATGATAAATAACCACGAGGACATAACGTATCCTTGTTTCACGCCTTGCATAATATCGAACCAGTCACTTAGTTTCCCATTTACCCTTACACTCGCTTTACTACCTTTATATATTGTTTTTATTGCTTGCAGGAGCCCTCCATTTACTCCGTACTCTTTAAGGACTTCCCAAAGTTTACTTTTATTTACCTTGTCAAATGCTTTTTCTAGGTCAATAAATGCACAGAAAACTTTCTTTCCAACTCTCAAGCTTTTTTCTGTGATCTGTCTTAGACTAAATATCTGATCTGTACATGATCTTCCTGGCATAAATCCACTTTGGGGTTCCCATATATTTTCTTCTGTAATTTCCATTACCCTACGAATAAGTATTTTTTAGTATATTTTACTTACGGTACTTAGAAGGCTGATACTCTGTAATTACTGCAGTTGCTTTTATCTCCCTTTCTTTTGTATATTGGTACGATAATCACTTTTCTCCAATCGTCTGGGACTTCCCCCGTCTCGATACATAAATGTATCAATTCGCACAACCTGTGAGGTATGTACTCGCCACCGTATTTAAGCATTTCAGCACTAATACTGTCTATGCCAGCAGCCTTACCGTTTTTCAAGTTCTTAATTATGTCTCGGACCTCAGTGACACAGACTTTTTCAATTGGGTTTTCTAATGCATTATGTTCTATGTCGCAGTTTTGTTGTCCTATATCTTCACCTCCTAATAGTTCTTTAAAAGAGTCTTTTAAAGCGTCTACTATCTCGTCTATATCATATAGCATTTCACCTTTGCTGTTTCTCATGCTGGCAAACTCTGTACTCTTATTTTCCTTCAACTGTTTATATAATAGTTTCATAATTCCTTCAAAGTAGTTTTGTATTTTGTTCTCTTCTTCTGTTCTGATTTTTTCTTTACTCTCCTTGACTAGTCGTTTCATTTTCCTCTTTTTGTCTTTGCAATCATTTTTGAGTCTATTTCTCTCCTCATCGCTAAGACCTGTCATGTTTAATGTTCTCTTGTGCGCTTTTTTCTTTTCTCGCTGGGCTGCTTGAATTTCATCATTCCACCACGCATCACCAGACTTTCTTCCTACCACTGCCGTACCACACACTTCAATTGCAGTTTTAACAATTATACCATTAAGCCATTTCCCTTTCGGGGTAGGCGTGACTTGCTCGGTTGGAAAATAGTAGTGTGTATATGGGTATATAGGTACAGGGTAGGTAGGTATATAGGTATGAGGTAGATAGGTATATAAGTGTTAGGTATAGATATTTTAGATTGATCTGGAATTCTCGTGTTATTTATTTAAATGACACGTTTATTCCGCAACACTGCTCCGACCCAGGTTGCTGATTAATCTCTGTAGCGATCACCCCAAGTGAAGAGCCTCACAAAATTGTTATGTATGGTTCTCCACTTGGGCCCATTAGTATCCAAGGTCTTTGTTTCAGGCGTCATTCATTCTACTGTCACTCTGTTTACAAACTATTTGTCGCCACACTTTTCTGTCCTGGCATACTACTCTAGCTTCCTTCACGTCCATGCATTTTTTCATGCAAGCTCTTGTGTTTCTATGGCTTCTTATGTCTCTACGGATTAATGTCTCATTTACAGATTGTAACCATTCTTTCGGCGGTCTACCTCTGGGCATTCTGCCATTTACTTTACCTTTATACACTTGTTTGGTCAGTCGTTCATCTTTCATTCTTTCAAGATGTCCGAACCATCTTAACTGATTTCTTTCCCATGTGTCAACTATTGTCTCTTTTGCACCACATTCTTTGAGGATTTTCTCGTTTCGGACTTTGTCCATCAGTGTTTTCCCGCATATTATGCGCAGAGGTTTCATGCCGATCGCGTTAATTTTACTCCTGTCCTTTTCTTGACAGGTCCATGTCTCGCTACCGTATACTACAGTCGGTACGAATATAGAATTATGTATGGCCATTTTAGCTTTTTCTGATATGTTTTTATTTGTTAGGATGGACCCTGCTCTACCGATAACCTGCTTACTCTTATTTATGCGCCTATCTAACTCCTCATCTATTTTTCCGTCGCTAGTGAATAGACTACCTAGATATACGTACTTGTCAACTTGTTCTAATCTCTCATCATTTAGGACAATGTTGCATATTGTTTTCTCACTTTTTCCTTCAAACACCATGATTTTTGTTTTATTTACGTTAATTTTGAGGTCCATGTTTTTCATGCTTGTATTAAGTTTATTCAACATTCCCAAAGTTTATTTCTATTTACTTTGTCGAATGCTTTTTCTAGGTCAATAAATGCACAGAAAACTTTCCTTCCTACTCTCAAGCTTTTTTCTGTGATCTGTCTTAGGCTAAATATCTGATCTGTACATGATCTTCCTGGCATAAAACCACTTTGGACTTCCCATATCTTTTCTTCTGTGATTTCCATTACCCTACGAATAAGTATTTTTGAGTATATTTTACTCACGGTACTTAGTAGGCTGATACCTCTGTAATTACTGCAGTTGCTTTTATCTCCCTTTCTTTTGTATATTGGTACGATAATAGCTTTTTTCCAATCGTCTGGGACTTTCCCCGTCTCGATACATAAATTTATGATATCCCGTAATAAAGCCCACGCGCCCTCTATATCTTTATTGCTCGTAAGCGCTTCCCAAGTTGCCCTATCTATGCGTTCGCTTAACTTATTTTGAAACTCTATTCGCACTTCCGGTTTCTGTAAATTTTCAATTTTTATTCGAGTTTGTTTCGTTTTTTCTGTTCTCTTTCTTTTCCATCACCGGCCTAAGTTTATTTTACAGATTAAAAGGTAATGATCAGTATTGCATTCGGAACCCCTCATGACTCTTGTATCTTTGACTAGTTCTCTTAGTCTTTCATCCGCAATAACGAAGTGAATTACACTGCGGTTATTTCCTTTACACCAAGTGTACGTGTGGATCATTTTATGTCTAAACCAAGTATTCGTAATAAATAGGCCGTTTTCTAAGCATAAGCTAACTAATTTTTCCCCGTTATAATTTTTTCTTGTTGGAGCCCCAAAATTACCTAGCACCCTTTCTGTATCTGTATCCTGGCGCTGGACGCCGACCCATCCGTTCATATCTCCTAGCAGAATTATTCTTTCACCTTGATCGCAAGTACTTATTGTGTCATTTAAAGTGTCCCAGAAGGCTTCTTTGACTTCTCGCGGTTCACTGTCAACTGGGGCGTAGCACGCTATGATAAATAATCTTCTGATTCCTACCTTCATTCTAGCCCACAACAATCTGGGAGATACAAAATCATGATCTTTGAGATGCTGTCTTGCTTTTTCATTCATAATTAAACCGACCCCTTGACTACGATTTGATTCACTACTTACTCCTGACCATATTTCAAAACCGCCTTTCAATATCCCATTTTCTATGTTTCTACTTTCGCGAACCCTTTTTCTTCGTCTCAGGTACACATAAAATATCTAGTTTCCTAGCATGCATAGTTTCTCGTAGTTCTCTTACTTTAAGATCATTCACTCCTCTAGCATTCCAAACACCTAGTCTCCATTCAATGCCTGAAACTCGACCTTTACGTTTACCGTGTGTATGCATTTCGTCAATCCAAGTTTCAGTCCATTCCGAGGCTACTCTATTGCTGGTATTATTCATGTTTAGATTGTACACCCAACTATCACCTTTATGCGCGAAATTTGCTTTGCGAGCCGAAATGATGTCCAAGTTAAGTGATTATTCGTCGTACGGTGGGTATTCTATCTGTAACGTCAGTCCCACCAATACTTCTGTTACTGTGTGTGTGGGGGGGGGGGG
>CAKNYM010047741.1:42751-58367 GCA_932195095.1 Andricus curvator
TTTTTTTTTTTTTTTTTTTCAATTTGAAAAAGAGTTATATATAGATATAGATGAAATTTGTTCCTGGTTGAAATATTAAAATAGTTATAATAATTGAACTGCAATATTATGATTTAAATCCTTAAAAATCCCAAAAGCACTGAAATTAATATTCAGAAAAAAGAATGTCCAATAACGTCGCAATAGAAGTTAAGAGTTCGGAATAATGAGTGATTTAGAAAGATTTTTTAGGGATAATCTCGGATAAGTTAAAGAAACCTCTGAAATACCGTAATTTCCCTGATTTATCGCGTGGAAATTCTTTGAAAAGGGATCAGAAAATTATTACAAAAAGTCAGGAGAAAACCATAAAATCAATTCCTGTAATTTGTCAAAAAGAAGCCCTACCCCAACATGTCAGGATTTTCAAGAAAGAAAAGATTTGGAATTTCTTTCAAACCATTAAAATCAATTGGAAATTCCTTCGCATACCTAATTCTTTCAAATTCGATAAAGAGCCATATATAAACATATATGTCAAATTTTCTCCTGCTTGAAATATTGAAATACTTATAACAATTGAACTGAAATATCACAAGTTTAAGGGAAACTTAAAATGCATTTAGGAATCTGCGAAAACAGCGCGTCAAGTGAAACATCATCAGTTTAATTTTTGAGTTTTTAACCGCTTTGAAGTATCTTTAGAGTTTTGGCCGCCCCCCCGTTGGCCGCTTACATGAGGCACGATAGTCTAAAATTTTTATCAAGAAATTTCATCATTATTTGAAGCTTTGAGCTTTAAAAATTTTGTTTCAGTAAAATTAATACAAATTGATCTAAGAAAAAAAGAACTTATCTTTAAAAATATTCTCCAGGCTCTCTTCTATTCCCTGTCCAATTTCAGGTTACACTTGAGGTTATACTTTGTGGAAAATTTTTAAATTTTATATTTGATATTTGGTTTCTTCCCTTATTCTCGAAAAACACGACTGGTTTCCTGAGACAGTTGAGACGAACTGATCCCTTCTTTTTTTTTTTTTTTTTTTTAGGACAAAAGATGACCATGTGTCTTGCATTAGTTTCCAATAACGTCGCAATAGAAGTTAAAAGTTCGGAAATTGAGTGATTTAGAAAGATTTTTTTGGGGACATTTCATATCATTATAAAAAGTTGCAAAATGCTCGAAAATACGAAAAAACGAAATATTACACGGAGGAAAATTGTAATGGATTTAAATGATTAATTAAAAAAAAAATTTATCCATATTTTCGTTAACAGTTTATTTATTTCATATTTATATAAAGTCTTATAATAATTTAGGAAAGTTATTAGAAAAATAGAGGTAAAAAATTGATGCTTCAACTTTTTTGAGTTGTATTTTATGAGGATGGCTTTTTTATTGACTTTCAATTCTGTAGATATAGAGTTAATGGTTAAGACTACCAACCGCTAAGCCATAGATTTTTGTATAGAATTCGGTTCTAAACCTCGTAGCTTTAGGAATTTTTTGGTAATATAATGTTTAAAATGTAATATATGTATTAATTCTAAAAAGGACCAATAATATTTATAGACAAAATACTCACAATCAATTAATATTTATTTTTCAAACACCTTTTTGTCATACCTTCAGAGTATGGGAGCGACGGCAAATGCGGCGCGGCGGCTAATGTGACGCGTTCGAGTTTTCGACTATTAACGTTATTTACTACAAGAAACTATCCACCTAGAAACACTACCCGAATCGGGTAGTGTCACGCTTACCCCTTGAGGCTCGCCGAAAGGGAAATGGCTTAATGGTATATATAACGCACTTTCTGCTTGTGGAGATAGTTTCATTACATGTATATATGTTTTCAACCTTACATTATTCAAAAATTGTGATAATTAAATTAATTGCCTGATTTTTATGACGAAAAGTTAGTTTTGGTTCTTTCGCTTGTATTGTCAGAGTAGCTAAAAACAAATAAAAAATTACATTCACATGCGACGAATATGGCGCATTCAGGACTAAAATCGGCAGGTAACTTGGCGCACAAGTTTGTGGTTTGTTTTGATCCGAGAATTTTGTAGTAACGAAGTGCCGGTTTTAGTTAGAAGGTAAGAAATATTTACTCAAAGTAATAATATTTCGTTTCTAATATGTATAAAAAAGTTTTATTCAAATAATTATCGTGTATTTTGGAGTTATTTTAGAATAATTGTATTTTGAAATCGTTTTACCAGTTTTCGGGTTAGGTTTGTTCTGACAGAATAAATATTTAGAAGGTTTAGAGTAATGATATTATTTGAATGTTGAATCATTATAACTGTTTTTGAAAAGAATAAAATTTACTTATTGTTAATATAATTTTGATTTATTGTTTATAAAACGTCTGTAAGCTTATCTTAAGATACAACATTTGTAGCACTCCTCAAATTATTTTGAGACAATCTGCACTGTTGAAAAAACATTTTTTCTTCAAATTTCGGCAGACATAATCCCTTAAATATGTTAATAATATTAAACGTAAATATATTTATCTTATTTTTATTAAATTTTACTAATTTTTCTTCATAATTTGTTTTTTATTCAATAATTATTAATTGAAATCGAAACGCGCCACATTACCAAACAAGGTAGGACAACTTGGCGCAGATGCACTTTTTGGAAAACACATTAATTAACTTTTTTAATGAACTTCAATTAAATTATCTCCATGCACAGAGCATTGGTAAGGTATTAGCCTAAACAAAATATATTTTATTACAATATTTTACTTTATATTTGAATTTTAATCGTGCATTTTCCTTTATGTGCGCCGCATTCGCCGCCGCTCCCCTATAGCAATAGTGGGTGATAAAGTAGATGCGTTCTAAAAACAATTAAATGATATTTTGTCATTTTTACAATGAACTCCGGCATTTTTGTACGCCAGCAGTTTGCCAGTACAGAACCAGTACTGGTGTGTAGTACCGCGTCAGTACCGCAAGCCAGTATTGCGGGGCATTACCAGCCAGTACTGCGCCAATGTTGTATTTCTACCTGGGCCATCAGCGGTTTTTCAATTCGAAGACAATAAAATATGGAACATCATGGTTTACATTATTTAATTTTTTTCTTTCTAATGCAAATATTTGAATATTGCCATTTCTAGAAACATGAACTTCATAGAAGTCTTTAAAATAAGGAATCTGTATATGTTACCTTTCTTGTATCCCGTGTGTTTTTTGTCTGACCTCTACTTGTAAACATACTTGCATATCCTTTCTAATTGTCTTTAAGACAAAAATAATTGTTAAAACATTATGCCATATTTTATTTGTTTGAAAACTTTGATCTAAATAAGTATTATAACAACTATCAAGAATTTTATTATATAAATACATTGAAGGATTTTATTCAAAAAAATGAAAGTTAATTTGTAGAATGAACCTACCATTGTTTGAAAGTGATAATAATAAGATTTAACTGAAAAAACCTGGTTAAATTAACCAGCGAATTTAGCTAGATTTTTTTTGAGTAAAAGTGAAATCTCTTGCATAATATTTGTTTAATTAAATAATTAATATTTAAAATTTCAATATCTGTACTAAATGTAGCATTTGCATTTTTAATTCTTTTGTTTTATTCATCGTCTTGAATTTAATTATTATTTCCCTTTTATTTGGATACTACATTTTTTTAAACAGTTTTCATTTGTTTAAACAATTTTAATTTCTTCGAACAATTTTCATTTGTTCAAATAATTTTCATTTGTTGAAGGCTGGTGACTTTCTCAGTATGGAAGACCAACCAATTGAGACCAGCGGTTTCCATTCTCTGCCCCCCCCCCCCTAGTAACAGAAGTTTTGCCGGGACTGACGTTACAACTAGACTCTCCAGCATACGAAGAATCACTGCTTAACTTGAACATAATTTCGACTAGCAAAACAAATTTTGCGCATAAAGGTGGTAGTTGGATGTCCAATCTAAACAATGAATAATACAGACAATAAAATAGCCTCAGAATGGACTGAAACTTTAATTGACGAAATGCATACACACGGTAAACGTAAAGATCGAGTTTCAGGCGATGAATGGAGACTGGGTGTTTGGAATGCGAGAGGAGTGGATGATCCTAAGGTAAGAAAACTACGAGAAACTATGTACGCAAGGAAACTTTATATTCTATGTGTACCTAAGACGAAGAAAAAGGGTTGCGAATGTAGAAACATAGAAAATGGGGTGTTCAAAGGCCGTTTTGAATTATAGTCAGAAGTAGGTAGTGAATCATATGGTAGTCAAGGTTTCGATATAATTATGAATGCAAAAGCAAGACAGTATCTCAAAGATCATGATTTTGTATCTCCCAGTTTGTTGTCAGATAGAATGAAGGTAGGAATCAGAAGATTATTTATCATAGCAAGCTACACCCCAGTGGATAGCGATCCGAGAGAAGTCCAAGACGCCTTGCGATCAACTGCTCTAAGTAAAGTATAGTGTTTTCTTTCTTCAAATCACCCCCGTAGATAATTAGAATCTGTGAACTGAAAATAATTTGCATGTAGATATTTCCTAAAGCACATTTTTTTTTCTTCTCAAAATCACCCCCGTAGATTATTGGAATCTGTGAACTGAGAATGATTTGCATGTATATATTTCCTAAAGTATATGAATGAAACAGAACAGAGAAGTAATTTTTTAAATTATAAATTTCTTTCAAGTACAGGATTGAAATGTTAAGTATAGAGCTGTGAAATTCGAAGTTTTTACAGTATTTCACGTGACAATGTACTTTTTTTGCAGTCTGGAAAATTGTTCCTGTAATCTTGTACGACATGGAACAAATACTGCTTTTGTGTTTTGTCCCTAGTGATTAGCTGATTAAGATCCGAAATCAACTTGACTCTTTCTTCTCGGCAACGTCGTTCACAACTTTTGAATTTTTTACAATTTCCAAACCTTTTTGATAGTCAGGGTTCTTCTCCCACAGAAATGCGCCCTGTTCAAAAAATGAAGTTGCTATTATGAAACGGGAGAAGAATTGCCTTGACCGTTCCGAGATTAAGTCTTCAATCTCTTTAGATAAAAGTTCCCTGATGTCCTTTGGTTCAATTCGCTTAATCATCTTCTGAGACTTTTGAACCGTACGTTCTGAAGCTTGCACCATTAAATTCCTCTTCATTACTGGAATGTCCTCATCAGAAAGCCAGTGCTGCAGTTTCTGGTGTGAGGTACCAAAGATGTCCACTGAGCTTCTTCAAAGCAGCGTTCGAAATTGCTGCATCTTGATCTTTGAAGGCATGCAGTTCTTCCAATAACTGCAAATCTTGGTTTGGTGCTTTAGCAGCAAGGGGAGCTTTGATATAAATTTTAACTATAAAGGTGCAGACGTCGCGGCATGCAGTAAGATCAGCGGGAGATCAGGGATACGCGCCCTGTAAAGGAATATCATGATATTGTAAATAACTTTAGCCATAAACCTAGCTTGATGCATGGCTCCCGAAATACGAAACGATACTCAGCATGGTGGATTGCCCTCAAGAAATATGACTACGAGTTCGAAGAATTCTCGGTAGTCTTCGCGACAGTGCGGTTTCTTAAGTTGCGACATTGAAAAATCAAGTAGTTTCTGGATTTTACCTGCAAGTGCGTTGCGTAAAAACTGGTCTTCCACTTCAGGTTCACAGCTGTTTACATCTACATACTCCATGACTCTTGGAAGTTCTTGAAGAAAGGCACCATAGGACCAGTTGACTTGCCGAATTTCACCTCAAAAGCTGCTCGCAGTTGTTTTTCAACGGTACGTTGTCCACAAGCAAAATAGAGAAGATCCCACCCTGTTGATGTCTCCAACAATTTTCAAACACCGTTGTGCTTTCCCGTATTAGAGGCTGTTGTATCACAACACACAGCTTGTACTGTATCTAGAAGATTCCATTCGTAAACTGCATCGGCTTCATCTATTCCTGTTCCAGATTCAGTTTCAGGAGTCCCGAGAAATAGTTCTGGACATTCTGCAGTAACGATTACCGGTATTCGGTCTACTTTATCCTTCCCAACTAGTGCTGGAAGTATTTTACCATCCCAATGAACGACAGATGCTTTGCCATCAAAGACTTTACTTTTTTCTTGAATTTTCGCTGCGTGCTCAGCTCTCGACTTTTCACGAAATCAACGAACAGAAGATCTACTTCGGATAATGTTTTTCGTTGACAAACCTAAGGAATTAACAACTGCCATAATAATTTGAACTGCTCGCCTGTCACTAAATTTGCTGCATACAGAGCTGCCGCAAGTCTTGGTGTCATGATTACCATGTTACCCGATTCAATTGATTCCTCAAAGCTCATGGAAATCGTAATTCCTCTGCTTCCTGCCTTGGTGATGTTGTTGAACAAAAACTTGTATTTTTCTGTCTTCCTCTGATGACGCAGTCAAATTTTCACCAATGATGCAGCTGCTACTGGAAAATGCCAGGTCTATACGAGAGGCTGAAATTAAATTTAAAAAATTCATTAATTATTTCCTCTTCAAGGAAACGTATAGAATAAATGTTATTAAATCACTTTGATAATCATAATCACTCATTTTCTTTGAAGAATCAAATTTAAATTACGTTAATGAGAAAAATTATAATTTAGAACAAATTTGAAATCTTATAAAAGTGTTAAAAAAAAAATATTTGCATGAAGTCTTGTATTTGATTTGAGAAATATTATATTTTTATATTAAAATAGACTTACTTAATGCTTCTTCTTCTTCGCGAGCACGTTTTTCCTCTGGTCAATAGTATCCAAGCGTTCCTTATTTTTTGCATCTACTGCTGTACTGTAAGTCCTAACTGGAGCAATGTAACCTTTTAGAGTTCTTTTTCTCTGATTAATCAAAAATTTATTAGCTTTTTTCAGGGACCCGGTACGAATCCAGGAGTGAGTTAAAATAGGGCGTGGTATCAGCTCAACGTTTGAAACAGACCATTTACGGGTAGGCAGGTAAGTAGTTGAAACCCTAAATGGAGGCGTTAGTTTCGTACCTTCAAGTAACTTATTGCAGTAGGTCCGGAATTATTTCAAATCCTCATGATTTCCACTCCCTGAGAGTACTTAATCCTAGGAATGCTACATCTTCATTAGTCTCCCAAATTTCTTTCCAAAAGTGGGTTTAAACGTGAAAGATATGAATGAAAATTGCTCCTTGAATAGTAGACAACCGATATTAACTTGAATGGAAGTGAATGAAAAATAATTTCCTCGGTTGAGTTTCAAATCCAGAAAGAGTGTTAATTATAAATACTAAAGCTCAGAATTAAAATTGATGGGCTACTCTATGGCGCCACCTGTACAAATAATTTATAATTAACACAAAATAAATAAATTAGAATAAAATACTATAATCTCAATCAGAATTTTTACAACATTTTTCTACCAATATGTTGAAATAATATTGCAAGTTTATAACAATAATGACGCTTATTATTGTTTAAGCTTGAATCCGTCGATTCTAGCCTCGTTATACAGTCGGGGATCAAGAAGTTCATATGAGAAAAGTTAGAATGGAAAGAGTACGTGGCGTTACACAAGGGAGGGGGGGGGGGGGTACACAGGGTCGCTGATCAATCTCTCTAGCAATAACCCCAGTCGAAGAGCTTACAAAAGTCCTTAGGTAATAATTTAAATCGGCGATTGGTTAATGTTTAAATTATTTTATTAATCAGCAGAGGTCAATTTCCCAATATCATCATTTAATTTTCCAAAAAAATGAATTGCTTTTACCCTAAATACATATGACTTTAAATTTATTCTGGAATTTGCATTTCTCATGAACTTATTAGTTCTTCGTCTGGAAATAATTATTTATAGGACCAATTAAATTGCAAAATTATTTGTCACGCAACAAAAAATAATTCTTTCTAGTGTTTTATTCATTTCGTTTTCATCCATTTTTATTTAATTAGTAATTAAATTTTCGACAAAAGACGAAGTTCTTTCCGAGGTTCTATTATAAATTCAGTAAATTTATGTGTTTGATCTTGTAAGACCAAACGTAGGATAACTTTTCGGTTTCAGTATAATATAATATAATCTTCGTATTCGTAGCCAGGTATGGTTAAAATCCTGCTCCGTTTCTATTTGTAAGAAAGAATCTACAAGTATGCATCGAATCATTTACAGCCGTACCTGAGACTTAAGGCGCTTCCTCAGGCTTGATTTTTAGCCCATGTATTACAAATGACATGTTTCCTCCTACAAGGATGAATTGTTCGATGTGATATTTTAGCCACATAATTTCAATGGCATAATACATAAAAAGAAAGTCTTTGATTTTTGAAAAATGGTCCTGTTTTTGTTTTATTTTAATTAATCGAAAATGTGCTTCATTTCTGCGCCTGGAAAGGAGAAATCCGCCACCGGGAAAGTACCCCCGTTGAACCGAAAACAGGCGCTCCGAATTTGAAAGGAAATTTAGCCTAATTCACCATGAACTTTTTCGAGGATGCTTCACCCCAGGGGGGCGGCCGTAACTCATCCGTCCTTTCCATTGTTACGGTGTGACACGATTGGAGCCGCTTGAACGAAATTGATAATTATTAAAATATGCAGAAATTGAATTTTTATAAGCTGCATTACGTTCATTACATAATGACGAGACGATTAAAAAAAGATAGACAAAAATCGGTCAACCCGTTCAAATTCTGTTGGGAGTTTTGGTAATTTAGCATTTTATTTCAGATTACCTTCAATATTGAGAATATTGACCGATTCTCCTAATCCTTTTTTTCCATTTTTCTTCCAATTATATCATTTTCAAATTTTATCAGCTAATGAAAATTTCATCGATCCGTGTTTTGCGCAATTTTAGAGATTGTAACAGTATTCATTGTCAGCATGTGATTTGACATATTTTGATATGATTCGAGCCCAGGAGCTCGAAAATAAAGTTTTAAAAAAATGTCCTTGTGTGTGTGTGTAACTTTTTTCTCTTCACCATATCTCGAAAAGGAAAGGAGCTATCATCATGAAATTTTGATGAAGTGTAGCTCGGGTTGATATCCAGGTCTGATAGGTACTTTGTACTTTCATAAGAAGATATCTTGCATTATTTTGTTGAAAAATCATTTTGTTTTAAACTCGTTTTTTTTTAGTTCTATATACTTATGTATATTTTTAGTTTGGACAGCATAATAGTAGGGCAGGATATCTCCTGAACAAAAAAAGATAAGACAATTTTTTAAAGAGTATAGGAATGTAATGGTCATAATTCGAAAGTCACACAAAATCAATCTCGAATGAAACAATTTTATTCCGAAGATATCCTACGAAAAGCGAGTGCAGTTTCAGGTGTTTTGATACTCTCAGACTTCACAGCCAAAAATTCTCTCAAAATGGGTGAAATAGGATCATTTTTCAAGAAAATAGAGATGTAGTAGGGGAATAAATTTTTTGAAATAAAATTAATGTAGGTACCATATTGAATTCAATATGAAACGTTTTAAATTTCTAAGATTTCAAGTCGAAATAGATTGCATCCCCTACATAAAAAGTCTAGTCTTTTAGAAAGCAGTTGACTTTTGAACCTTACAGGGAAAATGTTCAACATAAAAAATAATTTTCAAACAAATATTTCAATTTTCTACAAAAAAAGGTAAGTTTCAACCAAGCCGTTGCATTTAAAATCCAATTGTTGAAATATCCAGAAAAAGAAACAAATGTTCAACAACGTAGTGGTAGTTTTAACCAAATAATGTAATTTTCCACCTGCAAAGAAACATTTTCAAGCCAATGGTCGAATTTTTAAACCAAAAACATTAAACCTTAACGAAAAACAATTTCATTTTCAAGTAGCTAGTTCAATTCTCAAGCTACAAAGATAAACTTCCACTGAAATGGTTGAATTTTCAGCCAAAAAGTTAATTTTAGAGGGAATAGCTGAATTTTAGCCAAAATAGATGAATTTTCAAGCCAAAGAAGATGAAATTTGTAGAAGATAGTTGAAGTTTTAACCTGAAAAGTTGATATTTCAACACAATATTAACATTTTCAAATTAATAGTTGCATTTTGACCTACAAAGATGAATTTTCAACTGGAAAGATTAATTTTCTAGAAAAAAATATGCATTTTCAACTTTTAATTGCTTATAGTAAGTTAAAAGTATAAAGTATAAAGAAAAGTGAAAAAAGTATAACAGTACGTGACACTACCCGATTCGGGTAGTGTTTCTAGGTGGATAGTTTTCTTGTAGTTATAAATAACTACAAGTTTGGGCTCACCACACCCATAATATGCCAACAGCACACAGTATTCTTGAATGGTCACCCATCCAAGTACTAACCGCGCCCAAAGCTGCTTAACTTCAGTGATCTGACGAGAACTGGTTTTTTCAGCGTGGCTGAAAAAATCATATTTCGAACAAAAAAGACTAATCAATCTAACTAATCTAACAAATCTAACAAATCTAACTAATCACATCTTAAATGAAAAATATTTTAAGTTTTTTAACCAAATAGTTGCATTTTGAACCAAAAAGATTAAATTTCAAGCAAGAAGATTAATTTTCTACGAAAAAGACGAATTTTTAGAAACTTTCAACGAAAAAGGTAAAATAATTTTCAATTTTAATTTAAAATTAAAAAAAAATACTTCAAGTTTGATCTACTTTATTATTATCTTAAATATGAAAAAATATGAATATTCAACAAAAAATTGAAATTACATTTTCAGTGTACAAAATTAATTTTGAACTAAAAAAAAACGAGTTTAAAACAAAATGATTTTTCAACAAAATAATGCAAGATATCTTCTTATGAAAGTACAAAGTACCTATCAGACCTGGATATCAATCCGAGCTACACTTCCTCAAAATTTCATGATGATAGCTCCTTTCCTTTTCGAGATATGGTGAAGAGAAAAAAATTACACACACACACAAGGACTGTTACAATCTCTAAAATTGGGCAAAACACGGATCGATGAAATTTTCATTAGCTGATAAAATTTGAAAATGATATGATTGGAAGAAAAATGAAAAAAAAGGATTAGGAAAATCGGTCAATATTCTCAATATTGAAGGTAATCTGAAATAAAATGCTAAATTACCAAAACTCCCAACAGAATTTGAACGGGTTGACCGATTTTTTTCTATATTTTTTAAATCGTCTCGTCATTATGTAATGAACGTAATGAAGCATATAAAAATTCAATTTCTGCATATTTTAATAATTATCAATTTCGTTCAAGCGGCTCCAATCGTGTCACACCGTAACAATGGAAAGGACGGATGAGTTACGGCCGCCCCCTTGGGGTGAAGCATCCTCGAAAAAGTTCACGGTGAATTAGGCTAAATTTCCTTTCAAATTCGGAGCGCCTGTTTTCGGTTCAACGGGGGTAATTTCCCGGTAGCGGATTGCTCCTTTCCAGGCGCAGAAATGAAGCACATTTTCGATTAATTAAAATAAAACAAAAACAAGACCATTTTTCAAAAATCAAAGACTTTATTTTTATGTATTATGCCATTGAGATTATGTGGTTAAAATATCACATCGAACAATTCATCCTTGTCGGAGGAAACATGTCATTTGTAATACATGGGCTTAAAATCAAGCCTGAGGAAGCGCCTTAAGCTATATACACGGGCGCATGTTCGGCGCTGTAGAAATCCGACTTCCTCGTGTCTTCATGCCTTTTCGCTTGCGAAAGAAAGAGACGGAATCGGAATTTAGAATTTTCAAGGAGGAAAAATGAACGAGAGTTAACCCGAGAGTAAACCTTCACACCGAGTTCTTGGTCTTATATTTCAATAATTGAAAAACTAAATTCAATAAAATACTTTTTATAGAATAATGTTTCTAAATAATTCCCTGTTTATATATAATTTCAGGCTGTTCTTTTCTTTATGAATCTTTTAAATTTTTTTAAATATTTTACTTTTGTGTTTAATTTGCTTTTATTGATTATCGAATCTAAAAGTCCCTTTTTATTGCAAAATCAATGTTAAACATTTTCTTCTCGACTTTTGTCATGTTTTTACATTAAAAGGTTCTATAAATTTTAATGTTTAGTCGTTAAGATTTTATATTTTCAAATAATGTATGTGTATCAAAGCATTATAATGAAAATAAAATATTACTTTGAAATTATTTAAAATGAACTGTCTCCTCATACTCGTGGAAAAGTAAAAGAATTAACAATAAAATATAAGTTTCTATAATTCAGAAATTTGTATCACTTTTCAATAATATTTTTTTACTTTGCTGTGAAAATCTACAAGGTATTACAGAAAACTATAAAAATTTTAACTTTTTTAATTTGTGCGTTTGACGTCATAAAAACACTTTTAATTTTACGTAAATTATTGTAGAACATTACAAATCTGTAAAAAAAATACAAGATTTCACAAAAGTTGAAATACTGGGAAACAGTACTTAAAATTGTATTGTATATACTGGTAGTTCATTGTAGAAATATACAAATTTGAACAAAAAGATATAAAGTTTTACAAAAAATACTTTCAGAATCCCCATCAACGTTTCGATTTGTACTTACTGTCAATTTTTGTAGGATATTTGATATATAAGTTTCTGCAAGAAACTTCAATTTAAAAAGAATATTACACTTTTACAAAGAACTGTTGCTATTGTAATAAATCACTTTGAACTGTAGTTCGATTATTGAAAATTGAACATTAAATGACTTTACAGGACGATTCTGAATCTATTCAAAATCAAGCAAGTTACAGATTTTAATGTTAAAAATAGAAATTTTTCAATTTGATAGCTTTAGCATAGTTAAAAAAATGTAAATGTTCGATTGAAACTTTATAAACTATGTTTAAGGAAGGAGTTGTATCGACCCTCAGTTTTTTGTGACCCTAAAGCCAATTTCACCACCAACATCCAAATATTATTTATAAACTATTCCTAATTTTTAAATAATTTGAAAAATTAAACGCTTGTATTCAATTGCGAATCCTATTCAAATATTGTTTCGATTTAGAGTATTCTATTTTTAACCCATTTTATTACAAAAAATTTAATCAAATATTGAAAACTAAACAATTTTAAACTGACTTGTTATTTGAAATAGAAAGTCTTAAATCGTTAATATTGCAGAGTGTTAAATTTAATCTTTGAACGTTACAATTTTACTTGTTCTATTTACCAGTTTTGAGAAGATCCAAACTTAATTTAGAACTGGAAAAGATTTCGAAAAATAAAAAACTAAATTTAGATTTTTGAAGATTTCGAAATAAGAGTTTGAAGCTTTTAGGATCTTTAAAGGTTTTAAGAAAATCAAAAAAAAATCTTTAGTTTGCTGGATATATTTAAAATGGTTTCATATTTTGAAAAATTAATTTGAAGAGAATATTTAAAAAGATTGAAGAAATTTTTTAAACAATAAATGACAATTGAAGAATTATTAATTTGAGAAATAATCGAGTGAGTTCAATATATATTTAGAAGTTTGAAAAGATTCCAAAATAATTTAAAGCATGAATAGATTTTTCAAAACATTTAAAACACAATATAGGTTTTTGAAGATGTAAAATACAAAATTTATAAGCTTTTTAAGCCTTTTTCAATGTTTTAAATTGATAAAAAATTGGTATCAAAATTCCTGGAAAAACTAACAATAATTTTTTCTCAAATTAAGTTTAAAATAATATTTAATGAGGTTTCTAAAATTTTCAAAAAAGAATCTGGATGATTTTAAGGTAATTTTTTTACTTTTGCAGGATTTTCAAAAAAGTGTAGGAAAAATTCGAGTCCCAAGAGAATAAAATTATTATTAGATTCCTGGAAAATTGTTGAATAATTTTTTAAAAACAAATTTTTAAGAGAATATTTGAAAAGATTTAAAAATAAATTTTAATGAAAACTATTGAGCGTTTGAATTAACATTTTTTGAAACTTTGATTTTAAATGTTTAAAATTCAAAAGTATTCCATTTTGAGTGTTTTACTTTGCGGTTCAGTTTTTATAACTTCAAGTGAAAAAATGTTTATCTTCAAGAGTTCGAATCTTTCAATTTCAATGACCGTGATCAATTCTTTCTACTTATTCAATTTTTATTTGCAGCCAAGAAGTGGTTCTTTTTCGACCTAGTATAAAGAATGGGAAGGTGCAATGAGAGGAAAAACATTTGAATGTAGTTCTTTGCGAAAGTTCCCATTTAAAATAGGAAATTCAGTGCCGAATGACGTCATATGCGCCGAGCTTGACGAGGATGACAATATTCCTGAATCTCATAATTTCTTTTATTACAGGAAAATATCTCGGTTCTGTTGC
The DNA here is from genome assembly GCA_932195095.1 of Andricus curvator. Classification (NCBI taxonomy): domain Eukaryota; kingdom Metazoa; phylum Arthropoda; class Insecta; order Hymenoptera; family Cynipidae; genus Andricus; species Andricus curvator. Next base: position 56,978 of record CAKNYM010047741.1, read on the forward strand.
CCCGGAGACACGTGTTCGATTCCCGCTAGCGCTGATTTCTTCTAACACGATTTTTTCTCATTCAGCTTGTAATAAAATATCATTATATAATTGTATTTTCAATGTATACAATTTATGATTGGTGCAACTGGAAGACATATATGAAAAACAGTGAATGCGAATTTATTTTTATTTTGCTCTTTCGACAAGGGCAGTTTTTGGGCGATGGCCGATGGTCAATTCCGCCCTGGGTACATACGAACGGTTCACCCACTACACGGCTTCCCCTCACTCAGCCGAAATCTGCAAATTATAAAGATTCCAAGGATATTTTATTGTACTTAAAAAGTTGAAAATTAAAGAATAAGTGTTCAAATTATCAGAAATTTTTCAGAATATTCCACTCAAATCCACTGGAGTAGCTTTCATTTATTGGTGCAATATTTTACCTAACTTGGGAAATTCCGCAAGCTCAAATTTGGCCACATTTGAAAACTTATTAACTAACATCATAAATTTAGTTTATTTCTCAAACAATCGCATTTTCCAAAATTATTCCGAAATAATTTTGCACTCCCAGTCCAAAAGAATGAATAGTGTCATCCCTAGCTCAATTTGGAAACTCATTAACAAACATCATCCATTTTTTTACTGCTCAACCAATTTATTTATGACATTTTATTAAAACTACTATTTTAACACATAAAAAACCGAATCTGGAGACAATCTCAAAAATGCCGTTTTTTAAATCTAACTTTAGAAATTTTGAACAGAGACCGAAACAGAAAATTGCCTTTGTTTAAGTATAGCACTTCTGCTTTCTCTTTATTAACTTAAGCCTCAACCAAAACAGACTAATTTTCAAACAAAAAACAAAAAGGAATTTTTATATAAACAGTTGAATTTTTAACCAAGAAATATTTTTCAGTCGATAAAGAAAAAAGTCTGAGCCAAAATGTTTAATAATTCAACATTGAAGAATCAATAAAAAAATGTATACATTTTCAAAATTATATAATTTCAGGCAATTTTAAGCTGGAAACATTAATTTATACATCGAGATTTGTTCTGAAATCTTTTTTATTATTCGCTTAAAAATTTGTTTTGAAAAATCATAAAAAAATTTTCCAGGAATCTAATGTAAATTTTGTTATTTATTATCTTGAAACTGAATTTTCCCTACAATTTTTTGAAAATCCGGCAAAATAAAAAAATGCTTCAAAACCTTCCAGATTCTATTTTGTAAATTTTCAAAAATATTTAAAAAAATTAATTTTTCAAAAAAGAATTCATTTTTACTTTTCCTAGGAATTTTTATAATTTTTTTATATTTTTTTGAAACCTTTCAAAATGCTTAGAAAGCCTTTAAATGTTGTGTTCAGAATCTTCAAAAATGTACGTTTTGTTTTAA
>CAKNYM010047742.1:0-25969 GCA_932195095.1 Andricus curvator
CTATAGCGTTTTTCTGATTTTCAAAAAAAATTTCACTCAGAAAATTTTTCATCAGAAAATTTACTTTCGTATTTTGTATTGTTATTGTTGTTATTGAAGCCTATGGCGTTTTTGTGATGTTCGAAAAAAATTTTCCCTCAGACAATTTTTCATCACAAAATTTACTTTCGTATTTTGTATAGCGTTTTCGTGATTTTTGAAAAAATTTTTTGCTGAGAAAATTTTTCATCAGAAATTGTTACCAATATTCAGGTTTTTAGGAGGAATAAGTCCAAGCCATTTTAAGAAAAGCAAGATGTTTTCATTTTTATTCCTGTTTTTGATAGAATGGAAATTTTATTGATTGTATGAATCCTTGATTTTGGTCTGTTCTGAGTTTCTCAATTTACGAAATACAGCTTGAATAATAAAATTTGTTGTTCTTTCAGCCAAACTACGTTTTGTCTCACTTTCTTTCATCAAATCTTTGATATAAGAAGTGATCTAAAGAGTGGACTTCTTTTTTCTTTGAGGATATGAAGAGGCGCAAATTCGTCAAAGGCTGAAGATAAAAATGTGGTTATTCAAATCACCTTCCTATAGATATCCTCGTGCCGCAAATGTCGGGGGCAGGCATCATTTTTTTCGATACAATACATTTTAATTTAATATTTTTCCTTCGTACTTTCGACCGGCTATAAAGAAAAATAGTATACACTACACGGGCAGAAGTGTAATATACTATTTATTCTAAGGTTTTTTTATGATTAAAACAAAAACTACGCGTTCTATCAAAAAATAATTTATTGAAAATTCGTAAATCTTCTTTAGGTGAATATCTTTGATCTATTAATTTTTTTCATATCTTGCGCCGTTTTTTTCAAAAATTTTATTTCTTTAATTTTTAATGTTATTTTTTACGAAATAAACAAAAACTATGCGACCTGATGTTACGTCCTGAATACGGCTTTGAGGCACGCCCAGGTATGTATAGGTCTCTCCAGTGTCAAGATGTCTAATAACACTTAGATCCATAAGCTCAGGGTGCTTGGAAACGCCAACAATCTTTCTATTCTTCAGATGAATCTTGGCACACTTGTCGAATCCACAGTCCTCACCAATCTTTCCTGTGTACCCCTTGACGATATTTAAAGCACTCTGAAGTTTGTTTTTACCAGATGCATATATCTTCAGGTCATCCATATAAAATACATGAGTGACCTTATGCTCGCGATGATTAGTGTCACCGCAGAAGTATCACTCTTTGCAGTATCACTCTTTGCAGACGCACCTGTCAATTATTATCAGGTTCTCTCGGCAGCCTGCTACACCTTTTTTCGAGCCACGCTGTTCGTTTATCTCTCTCAACACAGGCTTAATTCTTCGGAAAATCCTGTTGTTTAGGACAGATGTGAAGATCTTGTACAGTGTGTTCAAACAAGTTATTGGCCTGTAATTCTCTGGGTTGAACAAGTTGCCTTCTGTCGGTAGGAGTATAGTGCGTCCTAACACCAGCGACTGCGGAATGGGCGTTTGTGACTTTAAATAAGAGGTGAACATGCGGGCCAGATGTTGGTGTGTATAAGTAAACTTCTTCCACCAGAAGTTCTAGATACCATCTGGTCCTGCAGCGAAAAAGTTCTTCATACCCCTGAGTGCTTTTTTCACCTCTTTGGCAGTGATTGATGGACATTCCTCTTCAGATGTTATGAGTTTGTCGCAAAACTCCTTGAAGCAGATGATATTGTCAGTATCTTCTTCCGACTCCAGTGTTTTCGGGATCTTGCATAGCTCTCTCCAAAAAGTCTCTACCTCGTTGGGCTTTGGTGGATTTTTTACAGAAACAAAGAGATCTCTGAAGAGGCGCGATGGGTCAGCGAGAAATTGTTCATTCTCCCTGATCCATCTCTCCCTATTCTGTATTCTCCTCCTTGCGTAAAATAAAACCCGTATTTCGTCAGCAATATGCTATTTGATTGTCAGCAGCTTTGACTTGTTCAGTGTGTCATTGTAGATCCTCAGTTCTTGGGCGAACTTTCGAACCCTTTCCGTGAAGGGTCTACCAGATGCTATGTAGTCAATCACACACTAAATACGGGATGCATTCTGTCTTGTCCATCCAATCTTCTTGTTCAGTTGATGGAAGCGTCTTTCGGTCTTTTGAGCCATCGTCGGTCTTAGCCTTCGATTTGAATCAGCCAAAACTCTCGCAGCACCATAAACTGAAAAATTGATGGTCCAGAGGTCGGACTTCTGCTAAATATCTTCACGAAGAAGGCATCCGTTTCAGCCAGATCTTGAGGCTGAGGAGAAACCTGCATGTTAATGTTTCTCTTGTCCTGAAATCGCGATCATATGTCAGAAGGTGCCTGCTTTTTCACTGTTGGTCTTAATCTCGCTTCCTCCTCTTCGTCTGCAGCTTGTTTAAACAGTGCACGCGGGGCTCTACATGGACGGACGAACCCTTTCCCTAGCTGCTCGTGGGAACAACAATGACACCACCAAACCACCAACAAGTTGTAGATGTGGTTCAAAACGATCGAACGCGCAGAGCACCCGACATTGGTTCGGCAAGCAATGCCGATCACTCTGGAGTTCGGGGTTCTGAAAGTAATTTAGATGGAAACACGATGATGAACCGGCGAAACGCCTACATTGAGTGGACGAGTAACTCAAGGATGACTTGCTAGACTGCTCCGATGTCAGCATTATCCCTGTGTACGGAGGCTTTATGGCGTGTATGCACACTCTGTGGTGCCAGAAACACCCAGAGCTTCAGCACGTTTCGATTCAATCATTGCGAAATCAACGTGCCTACCTCTGGAAAAATGGATATGTACGCGGAGCGCGTCCCCAACCACTGCTTAAGCAAGCTGCAGGCGAGGATGAGAAAGCGAGATTAAGACCAACCGCGGAAAGCAGGCACCTTCTGACAGATGATCGCGATTTCAGGACAAGGGGAACATTAACATGCAGGTTCCTCCTGAGCCCCAAGATCTGGCTGGAATGGATGCCTCCCTTCGTGAAGATATCTCACAGGAGTCCGACCTCTGGACCATCAATTGCTCAGTTCATGGTGCTGCGAGAGCTTTGGCTGATTCAAATCGAAGGCTAAAACCGACGATGGATCAAAAAATCGAAAGACGCTTACATCAACTAAAGAAGAAGATTGGATGGGCAAGACAAAATGCATCCCGTGTTTAGTGTGTGATTGACCACATAACATCTGGTAGACCGTTTACGCAAGGAGGTGAATACAGAAGAGAGTGAGATGGATCGTGGAGAATCAACAGTTCAAGGAGTTTTGCGACAACCTCATAGCATCTGAGGAGGAACGTCCATCAATCACTGCCGAAGAGGTGAAAAAAGCACTCAGGGGCACGAAGAAATTTTTCGCTGCAGGACCAGATGGCATCTAGAACTTCTGGTGGAAGAAGTTTACTTCAACACACCAACATCTGGCCCGCATGTTCACCTCTTATTTAAAGTCACAAACGCCCATTCCGCAGTCGCTGGTGTTAGGACGCACTATACTCCTACCGACAGAAGGCAACTTGTCCAACCCAGAAAATTATAAGCCAATAACTTGTTTGAACATACGGTATAAATCTTCACAGCTGTCCTAAACAACAGGATTGTTCGAAGAATTGAGCCTGTCTGGCGTAAGATGTACGAACAACGTGGAACGTGGCTCGAAAGAAGATGTAGCAGGCTGTCGAGAGAACCTGCTAATTGACAGGTGCGTCAGCAAAGATGCAGCAGCCTATCAGCGCGTCCTGTCAATAGCCTGGATTGACTACCGGAAAGCTTTCGATTCAACCTCTCATAGACTTATCACCTGTCTGTTGGAAAAATTGATGGTTCATCCATACATAGTGAGATGCATAGAGGGATTGCTGCCCCTTTGGAAAACTAGATTTATTATGTCATCTGCAAATTATCGGGTGACAATGAACAACGTCATACCATGAGCTCTCTGCTTTTTTGCATCAAACTTCTGCCTCCATCTTTTGCACTACGATATTCTGCTGGATACCTCTGCGGCGACACTAATTATCGCGAGCATAGGGTCAATCATGTATTTTATATGGACGACTTGAAGATCTATGCTTCTGGTAGAAGCAAACTTCAGAGTGCTTTAAATATCGTCAAGAAGTACACAGGATGGATTAGTATGGACTTTGGATTGGACAAGTGTTCGAAGATTCACCTGAAGAAAGGAAAGATTATTGGCGTTCCCAATGACCCCGAGCTTGTGGATATAAGTGCTTTTCGACATCTTGAGACTTGAGAGAAGCAGATACAAGCATCTTCTTCGACATATTGGTCTTCAAATCTGTCGGCGTTGAACAAGGTATCTGCGACTAACATGCTTGCCGTCCCGGTTCTACTTTACTCGTTTGGGGTGGGTCAATGGACGAAGAACGAGCTTACGGCCCTTGATATCGCCAGACGTAAGATTATGCGTATGCATAAGAGCTTGCATATCAATTCGTCCGTTTCGCGATTATATATCTCACGCCGTCAAGGCGGACGCGGACTTCTGAATCTCCAGTGTCTCCATAACCGAACTGTTCTAAATACAGCTTACATTGTTGCAAATGGCAGAGATCCTCTCCTAAAAATGTTCGGGAATTGCGAGATGATTGGCAAAGGACCGTTCCTTTACAAAGCCGCGGAGCAGGGGTCGAGACTCTTGGCCTGAAATTTAATATCAGAAGTGAGGAAAGTGCATTACTCCATCTAGATGCTTCACTTCCAAAAGCCGATCTGAAGAGAGCAAAAGTTAAAGAATTCCGCTAACAGCTACTCCAGAAGAAAATGCATGGAAACTTTCACAGAAATGTTGAAAAACAGTCCTTGTCGAACGAGGAAATTTTTGCTTACCTCAGATGATCAGGGTTTAAATCACGTACAGAGAGTTTCATTTTCGAATATCAAGACGGTGTCACTTTCACGTTAGAATATCGTGATCGCATATTACGTCAAAAAGTTCCCAGCGATAGGTGCAGAGCGTGTAATGCACACGCTGAGTACCTAGAATACATACAATCCGGGTGTCTTACAAACGTGAGAAAGACGTCTCTCTACAGAAATAAGGCGACCTTAAGAGTGCTTCATTACCAAATTTGTCGCTCTTATGGTGTTGGTCGGGACCGTGCCCTGCCGAACGCTCCGAGGGAGATGGAATCAATTGTCCAAAACGAGAAGTGCCAAATTTTCTGGAACTTGGATTTTCGGACAGCAGTCTCCGTTGCACACTTCAGGCCTGACATCTTTCTCCAAGACTTCGAGAAACGACCTATCTTCGTGATGGAATTTCGGCTCCGGCCGACTACAACATCACTGTCAAGTAAAAGGAAAATGAGGAGAGGTATCAAGACCTTAAACGGGAGCTGCAACGATTGTAGCAACAATATTTAGTTAATGTAATTGCCCTTGTGATCGATGCTCTCGGAGATGCAAAACTATCACTGGTTCGTAACCTTAAAGCCATACCCTCGTGTCAAAAATATGATAAGGTACTTGCGAGATGGATGTAGAAAGATATCATTCGTGGGTCGCTTCGTGTCCTCAAGGCACAAGAGGGTTTCCCCGGCATGTTTTTGTGATTGCATCGTGCCCTGTGACCACCCATCTCACGGTCGTGATACGTGGCCATAGGTGTGATTTACCGCGGTTCTACTGGGAGCCGGTGTCATTGTTTAGATGGCAGTTGCTCCCAGTGGGACACTGCGATGGTTGTTCAACTCTTTTTTTGAATTATATATATATATATATATATATATATATATATATCATTTAAAAAAACAGGTTAAACAACCACGCGGGGAAAATTTGTCCGCAAAGAAAGTCACGAACCTGTAGCTAGGTCTCGGATACGAGAAAAAAATGAAATATTGAATCTTATTTCTATGAGAAATGTATGGATATATTTCAAAATTTCTTACGAAATGTTCGAATTTCCTACGAACAGTTCCTGAAAAATTCAGACTTGAATATTAAAAAGAAAAATTTTATTTGTGCAATATAATTTATATAACTTATGAATTTTCAACTCGGAGGATTCGAACCATCGAAAGACTGCTGACCCAACAGTCACAAGTTTCTAAACATAAACCGAGAGCGCGTGAACACGGGCAATTGTCGAGGCAAGCAATATAAGTCTTATGAAACTTCTAGCCACTCATCAGTCAAACTCGACCCACATGTACACGCGCACACTCGTCGCGCGATTTGCGAGCTTGTGTGCGGACTACATGCAGGCGAATCTAGTTCCCAATTCCCAGATTTTTCGGGCCAGCTTGTGTGTTTTTTAAGAATTTTTTGCCAATCATTCGTAATATTTTGGTAATTATTGTCGAAAAAAAGTGATGAACCGTTTTAGAATTTTCACATCTTGTTCGTCAGTTCTTTCTCAAAGTTCTCTGATTTTTTACGAAAATTCATTAATATTTTATGAATTTTTCGGGTATCCGATACCTAGCTATCAGTTCGTGACTTTGTTAAGGACACATTTTTTCCATATACCGTAGGGTCCCACTGGGAGCAACTGCCATCTATAAAAATGACACCAGCTCGCAGTATAACTCCGGAAAATCACACCTATGGCCGTGTCTGACGACCGTGAATTAGAGTAAGGAGGGACAGCGCCGACCGGTGTAGTGAAGGCGACTTTGCATATAACATCGCTATTATTTAACAATTTTTATTCTGGTTTGCATTAAATAAATCTATTGCATTATTGAGATAGTGCTACTTACGTAATTGAAAATTGACGTTGTGAAAGAAAAATTATGCAGAAAACTGTTTTCAAAACAAAGGAATAGAAGATTCGATGGCAGAAATATCAAGTTTGCAACACAAATGTCAATACTCACAGTATAAAAATTTGATATTTTGATAGATGAAACAATATCTCATCAAGTAATTGTAACAATTAAACGTAATTCAAGGCCAAAATATATTAAATGTCGTAAGTAATTAAGGCCTGACCACGAGGGTGAGCGCGACCAAGATAATAGTTTACAAGTGCTTAGGTGATATACGTATCATAAGTTTTGTCGATAAATGATCGGTAATATAGAACAGCCACTTATCTTCTGGTAGAATCGGCAAAATATTGAATCAGCGAGCAGTTTGCTTTGTAAATTATTTTAAGTATGACAGTTACATAATTTTGAGAATGTTATCAGTGTGGCTTTTTAAATCATTGAATAATTTAACATATTTCCATTCAACTAGAAAATTTGTACACGCGATAAGAAAACACCAGATTTTGAGTTCAATTTCGTATTTAAGAATGTGAATTAAATTAAAACTGTCAATAATTGCTCGAAATAGGCTTGAAATAGAAGAATTAGTATACATAATTATTTATACTTATTTTTTCCTCTATATATAATTATACATATATGTTAAGCTAAAAAAATTTACTTAAATATTTATGAAAATTGTATTTATTATAAATGGTCATTATTATTTCTGATCTTTATCCTAGTTACCGGATGAAAGGTGGAAGCCACGTGGTAAAGAAATGTTGCATTTTTTCAATTTCTAATTATTTTCAAAACCTAACGTCATATCTATTTTGGAAGCTACGTTTCAAAATCAGGAAAGACATTAAAATTTTTCAAAAATTAGAAACTATGTAAGAAAAAGTAATGTAAAGTCATTAGAGAAGTGTTCTATGAAAGAGGCTCTAAAAGACGTTCTGGAAAAGAAGTTCAGTTTCGCAAAAGCCTCTGAGAAGTATCACATTTAGGCCTTAATCCTAAAAACCAGATGGAAAAAAAAGTTAGAAGCCGGCGGGCTTGATCGAATAAAGTGTCTTCAGCTTAGTAAATGCCGACCAACATTTAGTGAAGATCAAGAAAAAGAACTCGTGAAACATATTCGAATAATGGATAGCACATTTTTTAGACTTACTCAAAACGAGTTACGACGAGTTACTTTTCAATTTGATGAAGACTTAGGAATATCTCACAATTTCAACTAAACCATCGGATTAGTTGGAAAAGATTAGAGAAGGAAATTCATGAATAGACATCCTGAGCTTTGGTTAAGAAAACCTGAAAATACATCCTTTCCGAGAGCAACCGGACTTAATAAGGTTGTAACAAATAAGTTCTTCGATTTATTAGACAAACTTATGTCTGAATTTAAATTCCCTTCACACAATATCTGGAATATAGACAAATAGGGTACTTCAGTTGTTCCAAAGAAACAACCCAAATTTTTAAGCTTAAAAGGAAAACACCAAGTGCAAATGATAACTTCTGCAGAACGTGGCATTACTGTCACCGCAGCAATTTGCTGTAATGCTGCAGGGCAATTTTTACCACCTTTCTAATATATATCCCAGGGTAAAGTACAATTCAAAGTTTGCCAAAATTGTCCTCCAGGCACTGAAATCTTATGTCATCCCTCTAGCTTCATGAATTCCATCAGCTCTTTTCACGCTGGATCCATCTTTTTATCAGAAAAACTAAGATTATTGAATTCCATCCTCTAAAGTGCAATTTTGAACAACTGTAAGTTAATTTTCAAAAAGTTGACCATGTTAGACAATGAGATTTTCGAAAAAAAAAAAAATTCGGGACCGTCTGATATACTTTGTTTTTAGTTAGCGGTACCCAAGAGAGTCTGGAAATATAAAACTATGGGGCAATGGAATGTATTTAAGATGGATATAAATTGTACACGTTGCTAAGATTCGCGAGACATGAAATGCGATTATGAAAAAAGAAAAAATTCAAAATTTTTTCAAAAATATGGGGAAAATTATCATTTTTACGATTTATTTGATTTTTGCTTCAGCGTTTTAAAATGTCCTTTATTATTTTGTAGTATGATAAATTCCTATGGAGCTCTACCGGACATTTCATCAACAAATATTACGCAAATATACTGATAATTATTTACTGCTATTTGGAATCAACGTCGATAAATCGATTTTTAACTACACTAAAATCTTCGTAAGTATTCAATTATCAATTTTAGCCCACATTATAAATAGTTTGAATTATTATTTTCGAATTTCATCCTAAAATTCAAGTCAATATAAGAGATGCCTGTGAAACTCAAATATTTAAAAAAATAGTGGTAATATTGTTTAGCAATATGTCGTTCTAAATTTGGAGTTTGGGTTGAGGCAAGAAATTTTGTGAACTTTTTTATTTATAATTTCTATACAAAGTCATTTAGTTTTGAAACTCAACTAAATTTTTCTTTATTATATATAATTTAAAAAAAAATAAACAACCAGCGCGGGGTCCCACTGGGAGCAACTGCAGTAGAACTGCAATAAGTCACACCTATGGCCACGTCTCACGACCGTAATATGAGTAGCCACAGGACACAGCGAAATCACAACGACAAGCCGGCGAAATCCTCGTGTGTCTTGAGGACACGGAGCGACCCAAGGGTGAGATCCCTCTGTATCGATCTCGCAAGTGCCTCGGCATCTTTTTGGCATCATTGAAGTTACGAACCAGCGATAGCTTCGTACCTACAGAAGCACTTATCGCAAGGACAATCGTTTTATCCAAATATTCTGGGTACAGTCACCGCAGATCTATTAAAATGTCTCGGTACCCCTCCTCCTTTTCCTTCTTCTTACCTATGATGCTGTGGTCGGCCGAAAAAGAAAATTCAATCACGAATATAGACCTTCTTTCGAAGTCCTTAAAAAGGATGTCGGGCCCCGAGTGTGTAATGGAGACTGCTGTCCGAAACTCGTAGTTCCAGCAAATTCGGCACTCCTCTTTCTGAACAATTGACTCTATCTCCCTCGGAGCGTTCAGCAGGGCAGGATCGTGGCCAACACCGTTCTGGCAACGAAGATGATAGTAAAACATACTTAGCGCCGCATTGCGCCTGTAAAGATACATCGTTCCCACGTGAGTGAGACATGTGGATAGTATGTGTTCTAGGTACTCAATGCATGCATGACTGCATGACACGTTCTGCACCTATAGCTGGGTACTTCTTGACGTGAAATGCTGCTACGGTATACTAAGGTGAAATTAACACCCCTCTAGCACGCAAAAATGAAGCACTTTGTGCCTGAATTAAGTCCACAAGATTTGAGAATAGCAAACGTTAGTTTCTTCGAAAAGGACTGATTTTCTACATTTCTGAAAAAGTGTCCGTGCATTTTTTGGTCGAGGAGCTGTTGGCGCAAGTTGTTGACCTCTGCTTTATTTACTTGGGCTTTCAAAAGCGAGGCATGTCGATGGAGTAATGTACTTTCCTAACTTCTAATGTTAAGATTCAGGCCAAGTGTCTCAGCCGCCTGCTCGGCGGAATGTAAATAAACGCTCCTTTGCCGATCATCTCGTGATTTCTGAACATTTTTAGGAGAGCCTCTCTTCCATTTGCGCCGATATAAGCTGTACCCAGGATAATTTAATTATAAAGAAATTGGAGGTTTAGAAGTCCGGTCCCGTCCTGAAGACTTGGGTTGTACAATCAAGTCGATTTGTTCACTCAGCGTGAGCGTTTCGCTGGTTCGTCATCGTGTTTCCACCCAAATTATTTTCAACACCCCGAGCTCTAGGGTGATCAGCACTGTTTGCCTATCCACTGTCGGGTGTTCGGCACGAGCGTTCGCGTTGAACTGCATCTACAACTGGATTTGGTGATGTCATTGTTATTCCCGCGAGCAGTTAGGCAAAGGTTTCGTCCATCTTTGCAAAGTCCTGCATGCAAGGAAAAGGCTGCATACTTTAGGATGGCGCCCGGTATCCAAAGTCACCATTGTAAGACACCTTGTCCAGGTGCCATTCAGCTTTCGGTACGGTTGTCACGCCTCCGCTTGGGAGTTCTTCCATCGGAACGATCCCTGGAAAATTGTCTGTAACTGCTTATTATGTATTGTAACCATATTCAGCAGAAACCCTTGGTACAGGCAATCTATATCCGCAACCTGAGAACGCGTCAAATTTGTTTAATACTTAATAATTATGCGAATTAAACAATCTTTTTTTTAACCGAATATAACTCGAAAATGAAATGTGAAATATAAAACTAAGCAATCTTAAATTTAAGGCATTGTAACTCTAAAAATTTAGGAATATATAAACGTTCTTTAGTGTAATTTATTAGTAGGAATCGTATTACGTAAGTATTACATGACCCTAAAGCGTTAAAAATTACCAATTTCAAATCTAAGCCTTAAATGTAAATATGTACCTGTTTGTGTATCAATTGTGTCTTCTATAATTAACTTGATTGGAAAACCTATGACAGATTAATAGTTTTTCATCTTTCGTTGAAAAGAATAGGGTTTCTATATATTTTATCAGGAAGCAAATGAAGGGGCTAATTGAAAAACACAATAAAGCACTTTTGTAGTAATATTATATTATATTTAGTTATCATTTTATAATAAAAAAAAATTAATGATACTCATACTATTACATATCACCTTTCTTTCATAATCTATACACATTTATATATTTATAATCAGCACATTCAATCATATGTTTATTTTCGTATAAAACAATTCATGCCGATTTCGTCGATTACACGAGTCCTTTTTTTTCTCATTGGAAAATGCGAAAAACTCTGGATAAATGCACACGACTTTCGAGTATCTTCGACGTTCAAGTTCTTAAGTATAGTTTCACTATACACTCATTCAATACTTCATTCGAAATTTGCAAACAAATGCGATTGAAAAAATAATGTTTAGTAGCAGTTTTACATAGCGCAACTTTTTGAATTTTTGGAAAATCTCCTAGCAAACAAATGTGCCTTCATGCGTAAAATTGACGATCCCATATCCCATTACATATTCAAAAGTTGATTTCTTAACAAAAAAAATGCTGGTGAATTTGAATCATTTTTCTTTGCAAACCCAAATTATTTCTTGTATATTCGAAATCTGTATTATTCCCAGTTGGAAACAATGTCAGTATTTTTGTGTTTTGTAGAATGTTGACAAAGTTCTCAGAAAGACTCTGAGAGTTTTCGGCAAAGTATTTCCAATAATGCATTTATTGTTGAACCAATTTCTGCACTTTTCTAGACAGCTTAATATGTTGGCAGAACTTTCAATTACATGGAACATTGTAAAACATTTAAAAAATGCATTATTTTGAGCTACTTTTCTTTAAAGTTTTCCTGCTACAGATATACGAGTGTATACGATTGCAAATATGTAATTCAACATTCAACCATATCCTTCTTGGATGTTTCAAAATTCACAGAGTGTTATCGATTGACACAAATAAACTTTACACATCAAAGCTCTACAAAATTAATTCTACACGACAAAATCATCGGGGCAAACTTGTTAATGTAAATTAATCAAATAGTTAATAATATACAATTTCCTTGCTTTAAGTAACTCAAGTGTAAAGAAATGCAATAATAAAAATAAAATTAGAACCAGTATTGCAAAATAACTAGCTGACGCCGAAAAAATTAAAAGCAAGCTGGAGCAAACTTGTGAATAATAATTTTAAAATTGTGATTGAAAAGCAATATTGAGGCGAATATTTTTTTTTAATTTGGCTGTTAGGAATCATATATACCTATTCATATAACGAATACATTTAAAATCTTCAACTAGTTTTATTATTATATTAAGCAAGTCGCACGTTTGCACCAAGATTTTAAAGTATGAGTGAAGTTGGCTGTATATAATAAACAAGTGTCACAGGCGAGATATTGCCTTATAGACCTTTCTATATGAATTCATATAAAAATGTAATCTCCAATGGTGGCAGTCTCGTTAAAAAAATCTCAATATATTTTATTCTTAATGTTTTATGCCAATAAATGTTGAGCTCACAATGCTGCCTAGGTCTAGAATATTTATTTTCATTGCAATTGTTCATAATTAAATCCCACATGATGAAACTCTACAAAAAGTTCTAAAATAAATTCATATGGAAGTAAAAAAAAATCTTTGCAATGAAATTCTGCACGAAAAAACTGTACCCTTATGGCCGGTTCTAGTTTAAGAGATATTCACGTTTTTCTAAGCTGAGGTCAAAATTATCATTTTAGGGTTTGAGTGGAGGATGATACTAGGACATATAGTGAATCTTTGGGACTATACTCATATCCAGAAAGTAACCGGAAGGAGTTATATTTCATGTTCGAAGAAAAAGTATAACACGTGTGCTTATAGCACTCGCCAAGTTTAGATGCGTTTTTTTAAAAAACGATTTTTTGAAGTTTCAACTTCAGAAATGCCCCGGTGACTCCTTTTTAACTTATATGGGGTTTGTATTGGGCCGAAAATGCCAGGAATTTATTCTGCTATATGCCCCTATACGTAACTCCATACAGGCCATAAGGACCCTTTTCACGCGGGCGGCCAAATATATATAACTCTAAATTTCATTCTACAATATTAAAATACATTCTTTAAACCACGATCAAGTCAAGGTTTATACTGTAAAACTACACGAAGTAAAAATAAAATTCATTCAGGCAAACATTAGCTGATACAATTAACTTTACACTCATCCAATTAGCGGCAAGAAGGCTTTTTATTGATGAATTGAAAACGATATTCAAGGCGTGACTGTCAATGAACCTTGCAGGAATCAAATTCCACTGCACCTAACTGCTTAATAAAAAATATTGTTTCTTATAGTTTCAACTACACGAAGGATTATACTTTATTTCCATGTCTCAAACTTCAGAGGCGGCGAAATATGTATTGAGGGTATAGAGTACTCCATGCCCTAAATCGGAGAGGGTATGGCGTTTTATAATCTCTAAAAGAAAAATTAATACCCTGATAAATTTCTATCCCGCCGATCTTGTCAGACTTTTCAGGTTAATTTAAATAAACAACATCCATAAAATTTAGAACTTTTCTGACTCCTTGTGGACACCTTTTCTCTATTTAAATAAAATCCATACGAAAAAAAATCCTGCGGAAAACAACGTTTTTCAATTATTTTACATTGTCGTGTAGGATTTCCTCATATATGTATAATTTATTCGTGGAGAGAATTTTACCATGAACAAAATTTATTTTTACTTTATGTAGAATTACACTTTTTATGAAGAGCTTCAAAAAAAAGTATTTATATTTTGTGAAGTCTGACAGATATTCATTGATACATTTTTAAACATTAATTATTAAATTCTCTTATGTAGAATTTTCTCGAGCAGAAATTGTACTGATAACTGTGTGTACAATTTCACTTGTAGAATTTAATTACAGGGTGACCCCTAAATCTGAAAAAAAATTTCTATCTTTTGCCGGTATTCAACCGTTTTTTCCGGTCATTCAAATTTTACGATTCAAGCCTTTCAAATTCAACAATCTATAATATGAAGGGTTTAAGAAATAATGAAAAAATTAAGGAATCTAGTATGGAACAATTCTAAATTTAAAGCGCTTAAAATTGAAAATCGAAAATTAACTGAAAATTTGTACAGGTTCGAATTTAAAAGATCAATATTGCAAAATTTTATATTATAAGTCTTCTACGTTAAGGGCATGTTTTTTAAGGGCAGATTAAGGGCAGAAGCACTATTTAGACGAAAGAAAAATTCAAATGGAGCAGACAGATGTGTCCATATATATTTAAAGCATTTTTCAAAATTATAGCAAAGTATTTACATTCATATCAGGCATTACCATGCTTGAAAAGAGAATTTTACACAGGACCCTGGCAGGATCTTTGTGGGTACTATTGCCAGCGTTAAAATACAAGTCTGCTCGCACAATTCCCGCTACAGCAATTGTTAGGGATATCTTGTCGGCGTTAAAATGCAAGTCATCCTTAAAAATTTCCCGTGATGATAAGTATTATGGAAATAATAATTGGAATATTGACCAAATATAATAATATGTGTCATTACACGAGAAATGGTATCACGTAGATCGATCGCAGCTTAGGAGATATTTGCGGTTTTGTGAAAAAAAGTCTAAATGGCCGATTTTGGGGTTTGGTGAGAAATCATACTTTGACCTGTCTGTTTGCATTATACTTCTGTCCCGGAAGTGACTGAAAGTGGCATTTTTATGTCCGAAATAAAAATTTAACTCGTACCCTCACGGCACTCGCCAAATTTTTTTTCTTTTCTATCTTTTTCTTTCGTATTATTCTGTGTTTATTTTTATGGAATAAAATGAATACCAATAATAATCAAGCTGGTATTTGGGCGTACACTTTACACAATACATAATAAAAACAATAGAGTAGCCTCGGAATTGATTGAAACTTTGGCTGACGAAAGGCATACATCCGGTAAAGGAAAGGATGAAGTTTCAGGCGCTGTATGGAGACCGGGTCTTTAGAATGCTAGAGGGGTGAATGATCATAAGGAAAGAGAATTACGAGAAACTACGGGCGTAAGGAAGATAGATATTTTATGTATACCTGAAACAAAGAAAAAGCGATGCGACAATAGATAGATAAAAAATGGGGAGTTGAAGAACGGACTTGTAATATTGTCAGGAATAGATAGTGAATGACATGGTTGGCAAGAAGTCGGTCTGATTATAAATGAGAGCAAGGCAGCATGTCAAGAAGCACGGATTTGTATCTCCCAGATTGTTGTGGGTTGAAATGAATGTGGAAATCAGAAGATCATAGCGTGTTACGCCCCAGTTGTTAGTGAAAAGAGTGAAGTGAAAGACGCCTTCTGCGATACTTTAAATGATACTACAAGTACTTGCGATCATAAGGAAAGAATCATTCTACTAGGAGATATGAATGGATGGGTTGACGTCCAACGTCAGGGTGAAAAAAGGTGCTAGGTAATTTTTGGATCTAAAAACAAATAGTAACGGAGACACATTGGTTAGCTAATGCTTAGAAAAGGTCATGTTTATTACAAATACTTGGTTTAGGCATAAAAACCTGTTCACCTGGAGCAGAGGATAGATAGATAGATAGATATACAGATAGCCACAGTACGATTGACTTTGTTGTTGCGGATGAAAGACTAAGAGAGTTATTGAAAGATACAAGGTTTATGAGGGATTCTGAATGTAAAACTGACCATTACCTTCTAGTCTCAATAATGATCTTAGGTCAATGGTGGAAAAGAAAGAGAACCAAACAGATGAAACAGGTGCGAATAAATATTGAGAATTCACAGAAACCGGAAGTGCAAATAGATTTTCAGAATAGAATATACGAACGCATAGATAGGGCAACTTGGGAGGCGCTGGTATGCAATAAAAATATAGAGGGCGCATGGACTATGCTTCGCGATATCATTGTTAGGAGTGCGGCTGAAGTGTGTGGTACTGTGGTTGTAGGAAGAATGTCTGGCGATGCATGGTGGAATGATGATATCCGCGTGTGGCTGTTAACGAAAAGAAGCACGCGTATTTGAGAAATTTGAAAATTACAGGCCTTAGCGATGATAAGAGAAATAGACTTGAAAATGGTTATAGAGACAAAAACAGGAAAGTTAAAATACAAGTTGAAGAAATTAAAGATAAAATCAAAGCGGAAGACGAGAATGAAATGCAAATCGATTTTTAAGGAAGCAAGAAGCTGTTTTGGAAATTGGCGTTGATCATTCTGAAATGAAGTAGTAGTACAGAGTTAGTTGGCACTCTTTCAAGGAATTTTTAAGGTGAAGCTATAGCGTTATCTGTTTTTTTGGCCTCTGAAGTTAGGGATATAATTAAGAACTTTAAGAATGGTAAGACTGCTGGGATGGACGATAATAACTCTGAATTGCTTAAATACGGTGGCGACTACATACCTCACAGGTTGTGCGATCGATACATTTATGTAACGAGATAGGAGACGGCCAGATGGCTGGAAAAAGGCGATATCGCCCAATATATAAAGGAAAGGGAGATAAAAGCAACTGAAATAATTACAGAGGTATCAGCTTACTAGGTACCATAAGCAAAATATATTCAAAAATACCTATTGGAGGTAATGAAAATAACAGAAAAAAAGATACGGGAAGTCCAATGTGGATTTATGTATGCCAAGAAGATCATGTACGGATCAGATATTCAGTTTTAGACAGATCACAGAAGAAGTTTGAGAGTGAATAAAAAAGTTTTTTGTACATTCGTTGACCTAGAAAAAGCGTTTGACAAGGTGGATAGAAGTAAACTTTTTTGAAATCCTAAGGAATACGGAGCCAATGGATGGCACCTACATGGAAAGAAATTTAGGACAACTGTTGCGTTCGATGTAGTAGGACAACACAACCACGACTTTAACGCAACATCAGCGCCATTTTTCGTGCAGCAGCGGCCTTAAAATATGGTACAACGTTGCTCTCTTATAGCTGAGAACACTACTGTCCCAAACGAGAGAACGTAAACGTGCTACAGCACTCGATCCGGCTTCTACATTTCGATGCTTGGAATTAAAAAGAGAAACCTCATGGAAATCAAAAAGTTTTCACGAAATTGGATTCTCACTATACATGAATGTACAGTTACATATAAATAAATGTACGCGGGGCCGTGCACGTGTATCAACCGCGTCTTCAGAAAATAATGCAACCGTATTACTGACTTCTGGGTCTGATGTTGTCCCAAAAGTTTGGCGCGTCGTTCACTCCTCTGTCGGATCGCGACGTTCTCAAAATAAGAGAGTCATGCTCGTGTGTTTAGCTCAGCAGTGGTACGTATAAGTACCGTAGTCGCCCAAAATTTCTTTAGTACAAGCAATAAAAACAATATATGCAGGTAGCAAAGCGAGTTTGAGGGTGAATGGGCAACTGAGTGACTGGTTCGATATTATGCAAGGTGTTAGGCAAGGATGCGTTATGTCCTCATGGCTATTTATTATCTTCATAGACAAGTGTCTAAGAATTTCCCTCTCAGACGAAGAAGGTGTAGTTCTCAGGACAGTGTAGGTGCGTGTGTTAGCGTTTGCAGATGATAAGGTTGTTATGGCAGAGTCAAGCGAACGCTTGCAGAGAATGTTGAGCAAACTGAATACTAGCACGAAGAACATGGGTCTTAAAATTAACGTGAATAAAACAAAAATTATCGTTTTTGAAGGAAAGGGTGAAAAAACAGTATGCAACATTGTCATACAAGCAACAGGATAGAATAAGTTGATAAGTACGAGTACCTTGGTAGTTTATTTACTGCTGACGGAAAGATCGATGGAGAGATGAACAGGCACATAAATGAGGATAGGAAGGTTATCGGCTGTGTAGAAGCCATTACCAGCAGTAAAAATAAATCAGATGAAGCTAAAATGACAATATATAATTCTGAGCTTACACCCACTGTGCCGTACGGTACTCGGTATGGTAGCGACACCTGGACATACCAAGAAAAGGATAAGAGTAAAATTAACGCGATTGGCATGAAATTCCTGCGCAATATGTGCGGTGAAACGCTAATGGACAAAGTCAGTGATCAGAGAATCCTTAAAGAATGTGGGGTTGAGGAAACACTGGTTGGCAAGTGTGAATGAAATTATTAAATAAACAACGAATAATAATATTAAACAAACAAAATAATTTAAATAAACAACGCGTGAATTCTACATTAACCTAAAAATCTATACCCCCCTTCCTATACCGCCTCGTACAATTCCTTTCCTCACTTTTTTCGACGGATCCCCGGCTAGAACCGAGTGAGTGACGCTTACTCCGAAAGGGATATGGTCTATTTCAAACGCGTTGTTCATTTGAAAAAATAATGAAAATTATCATCAAACAAATTTAATTCATCATACGTAGAGATTTTTTCATAAGATGAATATAGCAAATCATTAATTGAATTATCTTGAAAATTTTTAAGTCGAATTATAATCTGTGCCGTAAGCAATTTCAAAAAATAAGTTAATAACAAAATTGTCCCAATCATTATTTTGCTCTTAGTACGTATAGGGGAAATTGTCAAGATTCAACAGTGGAAACGTAGCCGATCGTGAAAGTTACCGACTTCTGAGCGTTAGATTAAGTAGATATGTTTTACGTTCGAATCCCTGTGATACGTGCGAAATTTTATTTCTTATATTTGTGGTGAAATTCGATATATTTACTAATTATAAATAAGTTGTAATATAATTGCTCAAAAGATAGTGATAATTATTTAATTTTTTTTTGTAATTTGAAATGTAGATTAAGGCTGTCAAAAACACGCTTGCAAGAAACTTGCGGGATAAAGGCGGGAGTGCCCGTTACAAGATATCTCGCCGGGATGTTAATGCATATGACGACACCTGCCGGCCCAAGTCTTGGACAAGCTCTCTTAAAAAGTTCCCGCCAGGATCCCGTCGGTTTGTGTTAACTGGGATGTAATTGGTCGCGTGACACTCTGGCACGTGCCCTTAAATGTGTTAAATTTCAAGGCCTTTAAAATAAGATTGTTCCCTAATAGAAGCATTCAAAAATAATAATTTGGAAATAAGAAGTATTTTAAATCGTGCTCTTTCACAATAGAATACATTAAAATTATTACAACTTATTATTCAAGGCATTCAAATATAAACAAGAGTATAAATAAACACCTGAAGTAAAAAATTGTTATATTTAAATTTTGTCACATTATTGTATCATAAACTTGTAGTGTTCAATACTAACAAATTCTCAAATGATTGAAATTGTTTAATATTAAATTTGAAGAATTCAATATTATATCATTTAAAATCGTAGGCTTTTGGGAATTTTTAATTCAAACCATCAAAATAAAACAATTTTAAGTTTTAAATAGCCAAGATGCGACAAATTCTAAATAAGGCAATGAAAATTGTTCAACTTTCAAGGCTTTCTATTTTAAATTTTACCATTTTCAATTTAAAACATAATTGTAAAATCTGTAAGTATTCAATTCAAAATTATTCAAACTCAAACACTTTTACGTTTACAACTTCTCATTCATAAAGTTTTAGTCAAAACATGTCTTCAAAACTGAATAATTTAAAAACTGCGTCTAGTCGTCCCGAAAAATTGGTGGATTTGGAAAAGGGGATAGACTCGTCGTCCTGAATTTTCGGGACGAGTTCATTCTTAGGAAAAATATTTTACAACTCATCCTGAATTTCGGGACGACACGGCACTTCTTAATTTAAAACTTCGAATGCTTAAAACTGTACAATATTTACATAATTCGAGTGCAAAAATTCCTATCAAAAAATAAATTCAGTCATTTCAGGTCTCAAAACATCCTTGGCAATATCCACCGGTCTAAGTGCCACCATGAATTCTGAATACTGTAAATGAATTTATTTAAATTACTTAGAACCAAAATGTGAATTTTTGCTAGCTGTGTAGAGTCTATTTTTGCAGAATACATGTTATCCTTAAATTTACAAGATCTATAATTTATTTAAAGAATATACATAATATAATATTTACGTCTTTTTTAGATTTGTGTACATTTAGCAGGAATGTTCATGCTGCTTAGAGTATTGTGGATGTAGAGGACACATCGTGGAAACAAACTACTCTCTTGTCATAAAATCAGTCTTGAAGCTCACAGATATTGCGTAGCACCACAAACTACGTCTATATAATTTTGTCGTGAGATATTTGGCAGAAAGGCCTTGATCATCGAAATTAGCAGGCTTGTGCCTGTGGCGATAAGAAATGAAAAAAAAATTCTCCAGTTCAGATGAGGCCGATACAGCCAAAAATCAAGCTTAAAATATTCACGTGGATTATAACAAAATACCACTTAAATTTTCAATTGATTGAATTGATGTACGTAGATTTTCACATAAATTTCCACGTTTATTTCCACGTGAATATTTTTAGCTGGGAGATATAACGTGGCGATGACATCGCTTTGTCGTCATTCAGGCATTTTAGGTAAATATAGGGAATCTGGAGTCGAAGAATTCTATTGTCGAAAACATGTTGGAGAACCTGTTTCACTGCTTCACCTAGCTGCTATCGCGAAATCCTCCGAATTCAGTCCTTTACAACAAGGATACTCTGAGAAATTGGTGCGACTGATTTCATGTATGGATGTCTGACCTGAAAAAGATATTAAATGTAATATAAGAGGCAGACAAATATCAGTAAATGTTATAGGGGTTCTATTATGTTGAAATAGTGACAGCATAGCTTTTTATGTAGAGCTTACAGAATTTTCTGTAAACACCCAGGAAAAAAAGAACCCACCCTGGTAGAAATTTCTGATACAAAGTTCTTTCGGAAGCTATCCAATTGTTTTCATTTCTTTTCAAACCTGTCCGAGATCTGCGTGCGATTCTTTCCGAAAATGTTCTCATAAAAAATCAATATAACACTTTAAGCAAAATAATTATGTTAATTTCATTTATAATTGAATTACAGGCTATTTGCACTAACTTGAATTTTTCGGTTAAAATTAGTAAAAATTCCTGATAGAAACGGAACGCTTTGGATGCAGATCTCGGAAAGGATCTGAAAGAAAAATGTACACAAACCTATCTGAAATTTCCTTTACCGAAATTTGTACATTGAAATAGAGACTCAGTAAATTGCGTATCTATTAATTGTAAATTTAGATATTTGAAACTAAAATTGTTTGCGAATATGTGTCCGTCCGAGAAGAAAGGGAACTAATGCGGCAAAAATTTATTATTAGTTTTGTATATCAATCTATAGTTTCTTATTTGCTCAATTCATAACTAAAAATATTATTCCTATATCTGAAAAATTCGAATTGTTATTCAACTGCAAAGTGAGACCCTCTTATGGAGTTCCTGTGTTGGACCGCCTCTTCAATCGCTCCTCCTGAAAAATGAAGCGACCGCGCATTAGGTCCTTTTCTTCGCGGACGGTCATATATATAAATCGGCCAGTTTCACCAGCGGCTTCGAATCTGCAATGTACTGTAATCTCCATTTCATACAAAGCCTTATTGAATCGGTTCCCCCCTTTTTTGATAAGACGGACTTTTTTGAGGTTAGACTGCCATATTTCACATACTCTTCTTGATTTATAAATTATTAAGAGAGAGATTTTAGCTCCAGAGGATGTAAGGAAGTTGTGGCATATATTTCTGTAAAAAATAATAGCAAGTAAAATTCTTTTAGAAACCAATCGGCGGCAATCTGGAATTCCAGTAACACATTACACAATTCAGAAGACTTCGGAACTCATTCAAACGCAAGAGAATGGATTTTTGTTCCCTAGGCATCATAGAATGTGTGAGTATGTTTCAAATTTGTCAACCTCTTCAATCCCGCTAAGAAGGCTTGCATTAAAAAGTAAGTAAGCTTGCAATTTAAAAGTAAATCAGAAAAAGAATGGATGCAGCTTTGAAAATAACTGTCTTGTTATATTTATGTTATGTGCTCGTAATATCATTAATTTAGTCGCTGTTCTTAACATTTCTGAAGAAATAAATTTGGTTCCTTTTATAATTCAAAAGTCTATTTGAATTAATTATAATTGATATTTAAGTTTTAAATAAGCGCGCTAATAAAACTCAATTACGCATGCGCAATGAGGTAGGTAGGACATGCAGGCCTAATGTAGGGTCCCACGACATCCTACTTTAAGCCTCCAATGGTGCAGTGAGGTAGGGCATGGAGGTTCTAATTACAGCCTATTTTAAGCCTACAAGTGGAGAAAATGGAAATATGTACCACTTGAGAGGCCTTACACGCAGAAAAAAGAAATGGAATATTTATTAATCAAGAAATGTGAAGTGTTTCATGTAACCGTAACACTAAAAACTGCTCTTAATGAAGGAGTGAAAATGCCAAAAGCACTTAGCATTTCGTAAATGTCACAGTAAAGTTAAGGTGAATTTAAGGGTAATCCTTTAGTAAAATAAACCTCTATTGCCTAGTATGAAATACGGTAAGATATGTAAAATCCACTGAACCGAAATTACAATAGTGGTGCAGTGAACATCGCAGAAGGATCGGTACATGCTACCGATCCAAATAGCTTGTTTAGCTCGCCCTCAAAGTCGTAATAACGCAAACTATCCGCGCGGAACACTGGATGAATTCATGACGCAATGAAGGGGTTTTATAGATAGATAAACGTTTATTTTTTAGCCTGCTGACCTTAAAAAATTGACTTGCTTACACTTCTTTTTTTTACAGAATTTTCTTAAAACTAACCCATAAAACTAACATCCTTCCACACCTTATCTCTAACGCCGCTCGCTCTCATCACATTGCCTTTCTCGCTTCGCCTCGCCTCGCACGCATGTCCCTACTTTCTTGCTTTGCCTCACATTACCAAACTCTGCCTCGGCGACTAATCACTAATACTTATCTACTATCCACAATATTTACATTTACTTATATTTACTTCCCCCTCTATTTACAATCTTTCCTTCTCCATTCATCTTCCTCCTTCCTTCTCTTCTTCTCCATCTTACCCAAGACTCCCTTCACCCATGCTACTGCCCTTTTGTCCCCCCTTTCATGCATCAATACCTCCATGCTTATCCCACTCCTTTCCACCTCTACGCACTCCTCCAACCAGTGCTCCACTCTTGCCTCCCCCTTCCCACATAGTTCACACATCCTCTTTTCCCTCGCGAGCCAGAACCTATTAAAACCCTCCATGCACCCACATCTCATCCTCGCTATAAGCTCCTGACTTCCTTTCTCTCCTTTCTCACACAAATATTGCGCTCTCGCCCTTGGCATAATCCACACATAGTTCCCATTAAACCTTGTCTCTCTTATTCTCTCTTCCCCTGCTGTCTTCTCTCCCTCCATGCTGTTTTTCTTAACCAACTCATATACCTTCCTTCCTTCCTCATGCATCCTTCTCACTTCATCCATCTGCAGTCCATTCGTTCTAAAATACCTTTCTCTTTCAACCTCCATCTTCCCACCTCCTCTCCTGTTCTCCTTCTCCCACCAACACTCCCTAACCAGCTTACTGCCCCCCTCTTCCAAAAATTTCTCCTCATATTTACACGGCCGACTCCCCGCTAGAATCCCTACATTCGTTCTCCGCGTCTCCCTCCGGAAAATATAATTAGGCGTGTTCCTTGCCAGCTCCAGTGTCCACTTTACATACCTCTCATGTGTCCTATTTACCTCTT
The DNA here is from genome assembly GCA_932195095.1 of Andricus curvator. Classification (NCBI taxonomy): domain Eukaryota; kingdom Metazoa; phylum Arthropoda; class Insecta; order Hymenoptera; family Cynipidae; genus Andricus; species Andricus curvator. The sequence goes on from CAKNYM010047742.1 coordinate 23,909, forward strand.
CGCTTTCCTTCCACCCCCACACCCCTACTCCATACAATAGCACACTCATCACTAGCGAGTCAAACAATTTCATTCTCATTCCAAAATCATCTGCGAATAACTTCTTTCCCAATCTCCACACCTGCCTCATCACCACATTTGCCCTTCTCAATCTCTCTTTTATGTGACCATCCACTCCGCCATTCCTCCGGAACAAGAAGCCCAGGTACACAAACTCTTTCACCTCCTGCACCGCCTTTCCCTTCCACTTTATTGTAGCAAGACGTGTCTGCGTTCCGCGACTGTTCCAGCTGACTGGTATGGATATGAGGTAAATGCGAGAACTTTTGTCGTGTGCCGCGATGGCATGGAGGCGTATTCAAAAGTCTTTACCGAGGTCGCCACCTTAGTTACAATGCATTTCGGAATTATTTCACTGATCGCAACTCGTGCAATAGTGTAGTGGTTAAGCTAATCGACTTGCGTGCTTAGGTTTATGCGTTCGAATCCCCCCCCCCCCGTAACGTGCGAAATTTAAATTGTATTATAAGCGTTGTAACTTACAAATTCCAATTAATTATAAGTATATCCGAAAATATATCTCAGAATTAACCGTGTGTTTATTTATTAATTATTTTCTAGCAATATTTTTTTGCAATTTATAGAGCCGTCCTAACTATAGTCTGTACCGTTAACATAAGTTAGATCTGTTTATATTATCCGTCAAAGTGACATGATAATTCGTAATTGCAGCATCAAGGAACAGTGCAGAATAGCGATTGGATCGGTAAAATCTACTGATCCGCAGGTCAGCAGCACTTGAAAATCGATACTGGTAACCATCAATGATAGTCATATTTAGTTGCCCATAATTGTAAAATTTACTGAACTGTCGTGTTGTCCATATACGTACTTGGAAGATCAGTAGATTTAACTTGGTTTTCAGTCAAATGTAAGTTTCTTTTTTCTGCGTGTAAGTAGGATGTAAATGTACAGAAACAAGTCCTCCTTAAAGCCTTTTTGAGCCTACAAAGCTGCAGACTTTGGAGGCTGAAAGAAGGGTTGAAATTTCGACTCAGGCAGGATCATATCAAAGGTTTCTTCGACGGCCCATGTTTCTTTGCAGAATAATTGACTCACAGTTTCATTTGAAAAATTCCTGCACAGAAAACGTCAATATTTCCTGTACGGGTTTTCGACTTTCGTACGCGAACCTTTGCAGAAATATGTACAGGATCCTCCGAGGTTCCTGTACAGGAATTTTCAGCTGCGTGATTTTGAAAACCGATAACGCGGACTTAGGAAAACTTGGAGTCTAGAGAACAATGTAAGGCTGGATACACATTCAGCACGAAAAACTACTTGTAAAATGACGCATCCTATTTCATGAGTATACATAGGTGACATTTTATTAAATAGTATAATGAGCAACTTTTGTTTTCCAGTGCGTAAACTTTTATTTCTAGACAGATTTTATACCTAAGCAAAAAAGTGTTAGAATCCGCGCCAAATTTGGGGTTCTATTTAATTTTAATATACATTTTAGTATGCGAAACCAAAAGAAGCAACCTTTTAAACGTGGGTCTAAGCACCACATACATATATACTCGTTTCTGTATTAACTTCTGTCAAAATGTCGACCATTATGTCTTCACGGAAATTGTCAAAACATTTATGAATTGCCTGAAAATGTTTTTGGAAATGTTGTGATAATACTTAATATTTAATAATGACGTGTCAAAGATTGATTAATTTGATTAAACTTTTTTTTGTAGGCGGACATGATCCCATGTTTCAACCTAGGTTTAAACCTAGGTCTTAGCCTAGGGCAGACCGCAAACACAGATAGAGAGCGAATTGTTATATGAAATTTCGCTTGTATACATTTCGTTTTCATTAAAAGTATCGTTTTTTATCTAAAGGCGGATCAAAGCGTTACAACCTTTAATGCAATTGATTGTTGTTTGCATCACTTTAAAGCGATTTTTGTGAAAAATAATATCTTAGGATTTGGATTGACGAGATAGTAATATTTTGTGGTTTCAGATTTTTGAATCGGGGGCGGGGGGGGGGGGGGGGGGG
>CAKNYM010047742.1:28456-44001 GCA_932195095.1 Andricus curvator
TGAAAAAACCTTGAAGATCATCACCAAGATCAATACAGAGCTCACCAGTGAATTTTTCGTTGAAATTTACTTCAGGAATTACGCTGACCTCGTGGAAAACTTTTTTAATTTCAAATAACCTTTAATTGACCTTGAATGTTACAATTGACCTATGACTTGGGTACGTATCTGAACGTAGAATTTTCCGCTCTATCGATTGCAGATGTAAAAAAGGGGGTTTCTATTTAAAAAAACAAAGTTGACCTTCAAAAAGCCATGCAGGTCAACTTCAAGGTCAAAATGAAGGACACCATTGAATTCCCCGTTGAAATTTACTTCAGGAATTGCACTGATCTCTTGGAAAACTTTGTGCATTCCAAATAACCTTCAATTGACCTTGAAAGTTACAATTGACCTATGACTTGGGTACGTATCTGAACGTAGAATTTTCCGCTCTATCGACTGCAGATGTAAAAAAGGGGGTTTCTATTTAGAAAACAAAGTTGACCTTGAAAAAGCCATGAAGGTCAACTTCAAGGTCAAAATGAAGGTCACAATTGAACTTCTCGTTGAAATTTACTTCAGGAATGACCTTCACTTTTTCGAAAAATATTTTACCTGAGGAAATATCCAACCGTCCCGGGACTTTTTAGTCACCCTATACAATTGCGTTGTATACCATTAAGCCATTTCCCTTTCGGGGTAGGCGTGACACTACCCGATTCGGGTAGTGTTTCTAGGTTGATAACTTGTAGTAAATAACTACAAGTGTGGGCTCACCACACCCACGATGTGCCAACAGCACTCAGTTTTCTCGAATGGTCACCCATCCAAGTGCTAACCGCGCCCAACGCTGCTTAACTTCAGTGATCTGACGAGAACTGGTTTTTTCAGCGTGGTATGGCTGTTAATACTAAATAATCACGGCTTTTCTGAATTCAGCAATGTCTTTTTCAAAGTCATGTTTACTTTTTTTTCTTTTATCACAAAATTTATTTGAGTGAAAAAAGATTCAGTTTTTAAAAGTAAAATTTTAGAAGAACTTGTTTTTTGGTCGAAATCAATGTGCCAGAAATTTTATATGCAAGTTTAGCTTGAAATGCCTTGGAATCCTAACCTTAAAACCAGTGATCATTGACTTGTTTCTTGTAGTCCTTGCCCTGCTAAAAATTTCAGATTCCGAAATTGGTCCGAATTTATCCGAAATCAATCTGATTCACGATTTTTTTCCGAAATATGTCCGATCTAATCCGAAAACTGTACAAAAACAGTAAGAAATTTGTCTGATTTTGTCCGGAGTCTGTCCGGACCATAAATGTCGACTTTCAAACCTGAAATTATTTTCGTTGAACTAAAAATGGAAAATAGTCCGGTCGAATCCGAAATTTATCTCAGAACCAGAAATTATTTTTGTTGAAGTAAGACCGGAAAATCGTCCGCCTAAGTGCGGAATCCTTCCGGAATCCTTCCGGATTAATCGCATTCCTAAAAATCGTACAAATTTCGGACTGAACCGGATTAATCGCATCCGCCAGACCCTACAAAACATGGACATGGCCGAACACGACCGGGCAAAAATCGGACTAATCGCATCCGCCAGACCATATAATACACGGTCATGACCGGACACAATCCGGATTCATCACATCCGACAAACCGTACAAAACACAGACATGACCGGACACAATGCGGATGGATCGCGTACTTCAGATCGTACAAAACACGGACTCGACCGGACACAATCCGGATTTATCGCATCCGGCAGACCGTACAAAGGACGGACTTGACCGGACACAATTTCGATTAATCGCATCCGCCAGACCGTATACGCAACCCTGCTAAAAATGTCGAAGAAGTTTCGTATTCCGCGATTAAAAAATTAAATATGATTTGGGGCACTAAAGATTTTCGGCCTGGCACTGGTCGTTTCTCACAAGCGCTAAAAATTCTCTTGGTTAGTATATAAGGACCGTTTCGACCGTTATATTCAGCGTGCGATATTCTGCGTTAGTGAAGTGCGTTATATATGTAGTAGTGTTGAGGTAAGCTATAGAAATAGGTTTGTGTGCGTCAAATAAATGAAGAATGCATTTCTCGTGTGTAAACTGCTTATACATGTAACCTTGTTATATAACATTTAGGCAGTCCGTCAGACCGCATAAAAAACGGACATGATCGGATACAATCCAGATTGATCGAATCTGTCAGACCGTAAAACTTTCGGATTCTACCGGATGATATTCGGATTAATTTCCGTGCTCCTTCGACCAGAAAAATTTCGGAAAAATTCCGGATTCGGAAATTTGTCCGAAATTTGTCCGGGATTTTTAGCAGGGTGTACTCAGCTGACCTGCTGTTGATACTTTAGTGACAATATCTAGAGTTTTTCGTTGATTTGAATTACTTACTAGAGCTTTTACGCAACTGCGGTAAAATTGGAAGAGAAGTAAGTTGTCCAACTTGTCAGAAATCTGCTACTTTTACAGGAAAAGATGTATGTGGAGATGTCAAAAGACATACAAAATCACAAAGGGAAAGAAAGTTATAACTATGAAATGTTCTTTTAAGCAATCAACCCGAAAAAAAAAACTTTTTCGAAAATGCTAATTTGACACTACACGAGGCTGGTGAATTTTCCAGCATTTTGTTTAATATTTCCGCCAGCTAGAACATCAATTCCGTTCCAGATCGAACATCAAAAAATTTATTAGCAATAATTTAGGATAGAATAGCTCAAGGAACGACAATTATTTCTGATTGCTGAAAATCTTACGATGGTTTCAGAAATGATGGTTTTCGTCGTTTGAAAGTAAATCACTCTTTAAACTTTGCAGATCCAGATATAGGAGCTCATAAGGAATACGTAGAAAGAATCTAGAGGGTAGTTCGCCCTGTTAAACATTCTGGACAAATTTCGGATTCCGAAATTTGTCCAGTATTTTCCGGGACGTGATCCGGTTTTTGTCATCCGGATTATTTCCGGTCATGTTTGAAAATTGCCCGGATGAAGTAGCACGAAAAAAAAATCTGAATATTGTCCGGTAGAATCCGAAAGTTGTACGGTCTGACGGATTCGATCAGGACGGATTGTATCCGGTCGTGACCGTTTTCCATGAGGTCTGACGGACTCGATGAATCCGGATTGTATCCGGTGATGCCCGTATTTTATACGGTCTAACTTATTAGACCAATCCGGATTGTATCCCCAAGTCAAAACTTTAGTCCTACTGTAGACCTTTAAATGTAGGTCTTATTAGGTTTTAGAGATTCATGTTGGATTAAAGCCCTCTTTTAGTCCTTCAAGGTGGCACATATGTTCATTTTTCCCACTTGTAGAACTAAAAGAGGGCTTCATTTAAACCCTTTTTTAGATCGCCAATGTTCATCACGGAAAAATAAAAAAAGTCGTACTGCGAAGCAGAGCACCAGATTTGTCGTCTTTTGTTGTAATTACAAGGTTATATATAAGCAGTTTACACACGAGAAACGCATTCTTGGTTTATTTGATGCACACAAACCGATTTCTATAGCTCAACTTAACACTACTACATATAACGCACTTCACTAACGCAGAATATTGCACGTTAAGTGTATCGGTCGAAACGGTCCTCATATACTAAGAAAGAAAATGCTTAGCGCTTGTGAGAAACGACCAGTGCCGGGCCGAAAATTGTTTGTGCCCCGAGTCATGTTTAATTTTCTTATTCAACCTCGGCTATTTGTATGACATTTGTTACTGAAATGTTGTATAATAACTAGGGGAGATAACCCACTCTCTCCTAGTACATTACAGAAGATTGTTTGGTAGATTGTAAGACATTCAGAAAATCGGTTGTGAAAATTTTTTTGCATCGTACTTATACAGGGTGTCTCAGACCACCCGTCCACCCCTTTTAAAATCTAAAATACCTAATAAAATTAAAAATTCAGTACCTCCTAATAGTAAATGGACTGTGCACGATCAATTTGAGGTATTTTCAACTTCCAGCTGCCACCGGAAGTGGCCTATTCAGGCTGGAAGTCATTTTTTTTAAATGGAATGACATATTTTTCTTTATTGATTTCGATTCTACGGTAAAAAGTGAGTAACTTTTGTAAGAATTTTTTTCCTAAATCGTCGTTTTCCACCCCAAAATTCTTTCTGAAGTCTAACTGAGCCGTCGTTGTTTTTCACGTCTACTCGTGCTCAGTCAGTCAGCTTTCGGAATTTTGAAATACAATTTTTAGGGTACACTTCAGAATATCCTTCGAACCTCCTAATAGTAAATGGACTGTGCCCGATCGATTGGAGGTATTTTCAACTTCCGGCTCCCACCGGAAGTGGCCTATTCAGACCGGAAGTCATTTTTTTGACATGGATTGGGATATTTTTCTTCATTGATTTTGATTCTGCGGTAAGAATTGAGCAACTTTTGTAGAAATTTTTTTTTCTAAATCATCGTTTTCCACCCGAAAATTCCTTTCGAAATGTTACAAGATTGAACATTTCGGAAGGCATTTTCAGGTGGAAACCGAAGATTTAGAAAAAAAAAATTCTACAAAAGTTACTCACATTTTCCCGTAGAATCGAAATCAATGAAGAACAATATGTCATTCCATTTAAAAAAAATTACTTCCGGTCTGAATAGGCAACTTCCGGTGGGAGCCGGAAGTTGCAAATACCTCCAATCGATCGGGCACAGTCCATTTACTATTAGGAGATACTGGACTTTTAATTTAATTAGGTATTTTAGATTTTAAAAGGGGTGGACGGGTGGTCTGAGACACCCTGTACATGTTTTGTTCAGACAAAATAAGCTTTTTAAACTACCTTCAAAACGGTGTAATGAAAGACTAAATATATTATTATGAAAAAAAATTATGGGCCAAAAACAAAACCCGTCCCAACATTTACTACATTCCCCATGATATCAGAAGCTTTGAAAAATACTTCGCTCATTAAGAAATAATGTTTTAATTTTTGTCTTTCAATATACATATGCTGTTTATACTTAATTTTTGACGAAGACTTTTCCATCTGTTTTCACCGAAAAGGGTGTTTCATCATTACTCTTTATGATACGTATTTTGAAACAGAAATTACATTTGTGCATTATTTTTCCATGTAGAAAGAACCAGTTGATGTAAAAAATTAATATAAAAATCAACAAACACGGGCGTTGTTTATAATATCCATCTTGCCCCACACCTCCAAACAGTGGGGAAAAACGTCAAAATTTGTTCCAAAACAGCCTAGAGCCGACAATTTTTAATCGATTTTAATATATTATTTCAAGACCCTTAACTATATTCCAAAGAGAATTATGAGAGCCCACTTTTTAATATCTTTTTAATTGCATTTGTATGTTACCGAATTAAGTATAAAAATGTTAATTTTCACATCTTTTTTGTAATCTTTCCATAAGAAATTGAAATGAACTTGGAATCAATGAAAGTAAGTGCAGTTGTACCTAATATAATAAATTATTTCATGAAATATTTTAACTACTTTTTGTCAACAAATTGTAAGCAAACTCTATAAACAGGTGCACTGTTTGGACATTTATTCACAGAAATACATTCTACTTTTACTAAAACGACTTTAAATTGATATAATAGTGATGTTCCAAAAGAAAATGTTGTCTTTTTAATATATTTAATAATGTTATAAACAAAGTTATATGAACAAATGAACTCTACTGCCACTTCTTTACAAAACTGTATTCTGTTTTCATTAAAAGGACCTTAAATTGACTTAACAGTGTTGGGTTGGCAAAAAATCGATCTTTGCACTACATCTGTTATTCGTTCAAATATTTCATGTACCAATTGTGTGTACATATTAGATGCTACTACACTTATTTCGATTGATCCCGAGTTTATTTCGATTGTTTACGGAAAGATAGAAATAAAGTTATAACAATTGTAATTTTCTCGCTTTATTTGTTATTACAGAAGTGCAATAAAAATAATTTGTAATACTAATGTAGTGAATGCCTTTTCCGGAAAAGGCCTTCACTACATTAATATTCTAAAATACCGGAAAAAATGAAAACAAAAATAATTTATGTAAGAGTTTTCAATACAAAATATTAAAATCGATTAAAAATTGTCGAATCTAGGCTTTCTATAACAAATTTTGACGCTCTGCCTCACTATGCGCCACTATACCCGATTCTTCTCTACCTCACTTGTTTATTTTTTATTAAACAAATATTTAATTCACATTAATAAATTAATCACATTTTTAATAAAATAAATATAAAAACCAATAATGTTATAGCTTCCCATCATTGATTGTTGATCTTGTTGCTAGAAAACAAATTGAACCAGACTTTAAAAAATAATTCGCTTAATTGCACAAAGCTGTGATTCTATAGTCCGGGAAGCATACAAAAAGATTCAATCGTTTCTACGTATCAACATTAAACCCTCTCATTGAATCTCTTTTTTACATCGTTTTTAAAAAAATGTTACACAAAATTATAAAACTTTTGTGAAAATAAACTCTAATTTAATCTCAAGCAGCACAGCCGCCAGCCTCAGATACTATATCCTACGATAATAAAATGATAAAATATGCAGATCTTCGCTCGTAAAATATAAAGGAAATTGAAGCGCATAACAAGATTCAAGTTGAATATAAGGATAAAACATATACAATAATTTTAGGAGTATAATTTGTTTTATCTGATAAAACCTTTATTTAAATCCTTCTTTGAGCAATAACGAGCCAATCAATTGTTCTTCATGTAATTTATCCTCCTGGCAAATTCAAAGTAAATATTTTCATATTTATAAGATTTAGTTTTTTCCCCTCATCAGATTTCTGAGTTTCTTTTTGCAAATATGAAGAATTCAGCACAAATGAACCACTCATGAACATCACGCATCTAAATACACATTTTTTACTCATTAACTAAACCTTGATGAAAAAGGTTTTATCAGCAAAGTCAAATCCTTTGGAAATTCCCCGAGGACGAATTCCAAGTCATTCACGTGGATATCGGATATATCGTAGGGAGTGACATTTAAAATTCAACGTTGACATGTGGCGTGAATTTTCAAAAAATTACACGTGAAAAGTGGGAAAGTTACGTAATCATCCTCTTGAAAGTGTTTTCGTTTCGAAACTTTTAAACTCACATTCTTCAAGTTGAGTGAATTATATATAAGAGTTATTATATGCTTACCAGAAAGATGGTTAGTTATAACTGTCGTGGGAATGAGATCTGGATTTCCCTCATCCTCTTCACTCTTCCCTGCAAAGTTCATCATAGCCGCAGGTTGCTTTGGAGATTTTGGCTTTGATGGTGTCGTCGCGTGTCGCCTCCACAGTGCCATCAACACTCCAATCACAATTAATCCTAGTCCCGTAGCAGTTCCACCCAAACCAATTAAAAAGGGCGATATATCGATCGAAAATTCAGTAGAACTGCCTGAAAAAAAATCTATTGTTATTTATTTCAAAGTTTCAAAGTCTTACAACTAGTAATACCATGGTCCCACGTCTCTAGTGAAGGTGTAGGTCAACTTGGGCACCTCTTGTTACTTGACCATATGACCCGATTCTTATCCTTTACACTGCATACGTATTGTATCTACATGGCACAAACATACACCGTACGGTGAGAGGGAAAAAGATATACCTGATTTTCTCTCCAGCCCGTCATACCAAGGTTACGCCTCAGCTAAGCTACCCCATACTTATACATTTTAAGCCTGCGCCTGGCGTTTGATACGCTGCATTCTAGGCGCAGACCTCAACTCCCTAAGAGGGGAGAAGCATAAACGTCCGGTGTAATTCTACTCAAGGTGACCGTCCTCTCCGGGTTTACAAGCTGACGGAACTCGATGTGCTGTAGTGGGATTCCCGTGCTGTGACAAATGTCGAATCCAAACGCACCTCTATTTCTATCGTAAGGAGTTAGGAAGAGAGGTCAGCTAGTATTCGAAAATTTTCACGGTACGCCGTAAGCACTTACGGACCTCTCCGAAATCACGAAGGCTCGAAATCGCGGTCCAATAATTTTGGTAAAGTCCGTAACTGCCCGTTACGGCGTTTTCTCGAATTTTGACGTCACGTATTTAGTCGTCTCTGATTTACGCCTGCAGTTAACGTTCAGTTACGGCTCTCTTTCAAATCACAACTCGCCAATCTTTGCAGTTAACGGTGTTTTCCAAAAATTAAGCAATTATTTTTAAAGTTATTAACAATTTTAAAAAATTATTTTTTGTAACGCACGCACGAAATGTTCGCTTTTCGAGGCGTGTATTGCGTGCGGGAAGTGACCAATTCCAAAGCCGTGGTAAAAAGCAGTTATAAAAAGACTTTTTCTAGCTGCTGCGCTTTCCCTCATTGATCAAGATGACTTTTTCTTGCTGTTAAGCTTGCGCATTTTACGCTTGAGAGACTGATTGTGAGTAGTGAATAGTAATTGGACAAACTCGAAGTGATAAGTTACCATAAATGACTGATAAATTACCATCAATTACCGTTAAATTAGCGAAAATTTAAAAAATTTGTGGATACCTGAAATTTCCGGTAATTTAGCAATTTTCCATAAATTTCCGGTAATTTAGCAATTTTCCATAAATTTTCGGAAATTTTGCAATTTTCCATAAATTTCCGGAAATTTGGTAAATTTAGCAATTTTTCATAAATTTCCGGAAATTTTTTTATTTTTTCCAAAAAGCTTTGGGTACCTGAAATTTCCAGTTATTTAGCAATTTTCCATAAATTACCGGAAATTTGACAATTTGCCATAAATTTTGGAATCTTTCCAAGAAGCTTTGGATACCTGAAATTTCCGATGATTTGGCAACTTTTCATAAATTTCCGGAAATTTTGTAAATTTAGCAATTTTCCATTTTCCGGAAATTTTTGAAACTGTCGGATTTTTTCCAAAAACCTTTGGATACCTTGAATTTCTGGAAATTTTCGGTAATATACAAATTCACTGGAAATTTCCGGAAATGTTTGGTAATTTTTGGTAAGTTCACCGTAAATTTGCAAAAATTACCATACAATTCCAAAAATTACCATAAATTTCCAAAAAATGTATTCTCATTGTTTCTCAAATCGAAAATTTCCTGCATTTATTACAAAAAATATCGTGTGCAACAGGTGCTAAAAGTAAACAGTTGCAACTCTTGTGAAGTTTACAGTACTTGCCATCGGCTCATCTTCGGGTCGTTTCCGGCTTGTCTTCGGCTCGTTTACAGCTCGCCTACGACTCGCCTACATCTCCCCTTCGACTCGCCTCTGGGTCGTACAGCAAACTTCACACTCGTGTAGAACTGCCTACTTTCTTCACTTGTAGCACAATATACTATTAATAATCAGGTGTATCTTTTTTTCACGATTCCAACGATATAAAAAACTCATTTTTCGATTTTTTGCAGTTAACGATGTTTTTCCAAATCACGGCAGATATATACTCAGGATAGAGTAGTCGAAACTTCAAGTCAAATACAAAGATTTTTACCCCGGTTTCTAGTATTTAAGAGTGAAATACCTACCTGTGAATTTAGCCATTCCCTTAAAGGCATTATCATCTATGATTACAGGCTCACTGTATCCCTTTCCGTTTACAGCATAGATGGCGATCGTTGCGGGTTTATGAATTCCCAAGTCAAGTTCCCAATACGGATTATCCGACTCCCATTGCTGACTGCCTGATACTGCAACGAATTTTTGTGGCAGGCCACCGTTAAATCCTTCGATGCAGGATATTCGTATCGATGATCTGCTGTGATTGTATGCAGAGCAATTCTGGAGTGGAAACGGCCTGCCTGTGGATGAATTTCTCTATCAGTGCAGTGATTGTATAAAATTGGATCACCTCAAGAGAATGTATATTTTCGTGACATTTTTGTTCTTGCTATACTGTTAACGCAATGTGAATAACATTTTTCTCTTGAAAAAAGTTACAGTTTCGATCTTCGAAACCTATTATTTGTAACAACATGTTCATCGTTGTATTATCGGCCCTTTTCTGGTTTTTTCATAAGGATTTTATAGGAAAGAAATAACCAATTAAATTCAAATGATTATCTATTCAACTTGAAAGACCTAAACGTTCCACAAAAATAGGCAAATTGATATGAGGTAAAATATTGACTGTTTGAAAGTGTTTCCCAGAAACATTGCTGGGAGCGAAATAAGTTAAATTAAAAAATTTACGTTCTTAAGAATAACGATTGCGTAAAACAATGATGAAGTTAAAATACTATTTCCTACATGCGTGAGTTCATGTAAAGTAAACCTTTAGTTTATTTCAATTACTTACTTAATTATTATACAGGTAATACAGTGTCTTAATTAATTTGATGCATAGAAAACAATACCTAACTGTTTTCATGAAATCGATTAGTGACTGGCTGAAAAAGTTGACCACATAGGATATTATTTCGCTACTTTCGCTTTCCCGTGTAATAACTTTGAGGAAACATTCTCAATAATTTTAAAATGGCGAACTCCAGAAAAATTTATCACTAATGAGAAGATTTGAATTATTATTTTTATTATTACCTTTAGAAAGCTTATCTGAAAAATTATGATTCCTTGTTGGGCGTTTTTAATTTAACATGTGTATGATATGTAATTATTGAAAACTCGTTTAAACAGGTTCCCTCAATTTTGTTGTGGTGGGAGTTTATGTTTGGATGACTTTTTTAATATTCTGTTAAGTTATTTAATTAATAAAACCTCAAATCGGAGATAGCTACGCTGTAAAAAATTACTGTTGAACTTTCAATTAAATTTATTGGAAGTTTATTTCCGAGACGTTAGGTAACGTTTCAATACAACCAGCATGCGGAAAAATTACACATAGTGAAACAAATTATTTATAATTTTTATTTGTTGTATACATTATATTGTATAAAACAAATAAAAAATGTACATAGCTTTGTCCACTATGTATAATTTTGCCGCCTGTGAAAGCTTTTGTGTATGTATGTAGTGGCTATACGTCCGCAAACAAGACATGCCCTTTCCCTTTTCCAGTTCCACCTACCCCTCCCTAGGTCCGTACGTTTAGACTCGACCGTGCTATAAAAGGCGATTGTCAACTAGCCCGGAAATTTGTTCGAATGCCACAAAAATAAATCCATAAAAATAAAAAATAGATATTGAGAGGTCACTCATGATCCATGGAAGTTTAACATGTATTTCCCATAAGAAAAAATACGTTTTCGTAAATTGTATTCACACAACTCACTATTAGGTGTATCGAGTTAAATTTGGTTCATTTCTCTTCACAATTAGCCATAGAATACAAATAAAATATTACTTTTCAAATATCACCCCCATAAGTCTGTCTTATAGGGTCCCCAAAAAACCAAATAAGTGAAAAAATGGGTTTTTCGAGTTTTTGGAGCTAATTATGATTTTTTTGCGTTCTTTTCGAATGCAAATTGTTTCTAATACATAAAATACTACTTTATACTGATAATTAGATATGCACATAAATTGTTTAAACAATGTATTATTGTTTTTAGCAATTTTCCCTTAGAAGAGAGATAGAAAGTCGCGGGTTTTTCAAACAATTTGTACTTTTTGTACAATTTCCAATTAGAGTGATGCAATAGTTAATTAATGTTGAAAAACATAAATGTTTGAACAATTTATTATTAATGTTAATAATATTTTTACAGAATAATGCTAGAAAATTGCAGTTTTTCAAAAATTTTCTACTCCTTGCCAAATGTTCAATTAGAGTGAGGTAAACAATTAACTAAAGTTAACCAAATTAGTTGTTTAAACAATTTATTATTATTGTTAATAATATTCAATTTGAATAATTCTACAGAGTTGCGTTTTTTGTTGTTGAAAATTTCAACAATTTATCTAATTTTCAATTAGAGTGAAGTATGTATTTATATTTAATCTCTCCCTTTTACAGGTTTGAGCGCCTCCGCTCCCTGTATATATATTTACATTCCATCCATAATCTAACTTAACCGCTGCTTATATTCTAATGTTTCGCCTTACTTATAATAATAAACATAATCCTAATGCTAATAATTCTACAAAATGAGCGATCTTCCAGGGCTTCCGTTTCCTCTTACCATAAAAATAGATTTTCCATGATTTGATATAAACTTGTTGCTATTTACTTTACTTTAATAGGATTACCCGTTTGGCTCTGCCTTGTTCCCTTGCTTTCTCTCACTTCTTCAAATTTCTTCATCCACGTCACTCCCTGTCCATTACCATCCAAAATCCATCTTACACACTCATCCACACTCAACTGTCCATATTCCTCTCCTGTACACCTCTCTAACACATGTGCCCATGACTCCATTTCGTATCCACATACTCTGCACAGATTGTCCTCTTCCTCCATCCAATATCTACAAGCTCTCACTCCTTCTCCCATTCTAAACCGTACCACCCTATTCCCTTTTTCTTTCTTTTTTATTTTTTGCAAATATTCTGGTTTCGTTAACCCTTCAACCATCATATAACATCTATTGTACCTCGAATCCATAATCTTTCTCCATCTCTTTTCTCCTTGTCTTACTAATAGTTCTAATTCTATGCTCTGCCAATCCAGAACCCCTTCTTGTATATCGCAAACCCTCCTAATTTTTTTCCTTTCTTCTTCCGATTTCGAATTTCCCAAATTGCCTCTCGTCTCCTTGTTCCGAACTTCGTCCAAGCATACGTCGTCCGCGTATTCTAGAGAGTATAGTTTGCTATTACCCAAAATCGTTCCTTCTTTCCCTTTCTCCTTTAGTTTCTCCTCTAAGTCTGCCAGCAGCGTATTAAAGAGTAGCGGACTCAATGGGCACCCTTGCCTCAGACCTCTTCCTGTCGAGAAAACCTTCCCTTTTTCCGCCCTATCTTCACCCTAATTCTAGTTTCAGTAAAAATTTGCTTTATCCTCTCCACCAACCCTTCCTCTATTCTTCTCTCTTTCATTGCCTGACATAGCACTCTTCTGGTCACCGAGTGGAAAGCTGCTTTAAAATCTACGAACAAGGCGACTAATTTCCCTCTTTTTCTCCCTAAATTTCTATTAACCAAGTAGTTGAGTACGTAAATGTTATCTATTGTCCTCATCCCTTTTCTCAATCCCGTCTAATTATGTGGGATACTTTTTTTCTCTTCTATCTGACTCTCTAGCCCTTTTCTTAAAATTTCTGCGTATATTTTATAACCTGCTGGCATGAGAGTGACCCCTCTGTACTCATATACCTTCTTGCCCTCCCTTTGTTTGACAAGCGGTACCACCAGCCCTGTCATTCACTCCTCCGGCCACCCTTTTCCTTTCCAGACCTTGTTGCAGATCTTCCAAATCCCTTCCCTAACCCCTTCTTCTCCATACTTTATCGCTTCGTTCTCCATATCATTCTCTCCTGGAACCTTGTTTCTTTTTAGTCTATATATCGCCTCATCCACTTCCCTGAAATAACCTTCTATTTTTCCCTTTGATTCTATGTTGTTCACCCCCTAACAGACCCTTGAAATAATCCGTCCACTCACCCATTTTTATTTCTTCATTCACGCCCTTCCTTCCTCCTCTTTCCCTATTTATCACATCCCAGACCCTACCTTCTTTGATCGCTTTTTCTACTTCTTCCTTGTATTTCTCCTTTCCCCTTTGCTTTTTCCTTTCGAGCATCTTCTCATGTTCTTTTTTTCTCCTGTTGTACTCCGCCTTCTCCATCTCTTCATTTCTCTTTCCTCCATTTTCTTACATACTCTTTCATTCTCTCTTTACTCTCCCTGCATTCCTCGTCCCAACAGCCTCTCTTTCCCTCTTCTCTTCCTTCTGTTGTACCTGTCTCATCCCGTACCTTCTCAATCGACCCTTTCAACCTTTCAATTAACGAGTCTACTCCCTCCTCTTTTTCATACCTAACATTCTCCTTTTCCATTTTTTGTTGAATTTCTTTTAATTCATCTACCCCCCAGACTCCCATTTTCGTGTTCCTTTATCCCCTCTTTCCTTTCTCCCTCTGCCGCGCTTACGGACTCCACCTTTCAGTGTAGCTATTACTGGGAAGTGCTCGGACCCTATCTCATACCCCACATTCAAACTGCCTATCATATTCCTCATTCTTTCTTTCGCCAGGATGTAGTCTATTACTGTTTCTCCCTTACCTATAAATGTGATCTCTCCTTTCTCATCTCCTTTCATATTGTTATTACATATGAACCATCCTGTTTCTCCTATTACATCTAGTAACCTCCTCCCCTTCCGGTCTGCCTCCCTATGTTTGGAGCTCCATATATAGGCCTCCTTTTCTTCATCCCAAATCCCTCCCCCTTCCTCGCCAGTCCAGGCATTCAAGTCACATCCTATCCAAACCAATTCTTCCTTCTTTTCCTCTATCCACCTCCTTATTACTCTTTAACATTCCTCTTTCCATCTTCTTCTATATACACAAAGACCTCTATTTTGACTTTTCCAATTATAATAATCCTTCTTAACATTGTTCCATCTTTTCTCTCCCTGTCCTCCCTTGTTCTCCCTTTTACTGCCAATTCTTTTCTCACCCCTGAGACCATGCCGCCCATCCCTCTACCTTTAACGTGTTCCTTTCTTGCTTCTTGCATTGTCCACACATAACCTTTAGGTAACATCATTTTCATTCCCTTCCAGTCCTTCTCATCCGCCCAGGTTCCACTCATCATAATCACATCCCACTTTTCTAACTCCCGCCAAAATCCTTCGTTTTTGCTCTTCAAGCCTGACACATTCCAGAAAGCTATTTCACGTTTTTCTCTTCCCTTCCCTTCACTTCCCTCACCTCTCCTCCTCACTTTTCTTCTGCATCTTCCTTTTTCTACCTTTCTCTACTCTTTTTCCTTTTTTCCTTATTTATTCTAATTCACCTTCTCAGAACCATTCCTCCCCATTTAACCACAATCTGTCCCTCCCTATCCATACCATGTGCCCCCTTTTCCTCTCTACCCATGCCTTCTGCTCTATTTGCCATCTGCTTTTCCTCTTCCTCCATGCCCAGTCCTCTTCAATTCTTCCCCTTCTTCCTCTCAATAACCTTTTTCCTCCATAACTATTTTTTCTACTCCTAACCCAAAAACTTCGCACACTCCAAATTCTCTTTCTCACAACTTACTTTTACCCTTTACACCTTTGGCTTCACTCACCCATCTCCCTTTACACCTGATCTCCGCACTCACTGCCTTTCTGCATTCACACACGCTGATTCCCTTCACCAAAGCCAAAAAGCCAACACTTGACACAAAAGAGTTCTCTCACGATCGGTACCGGAAACGGAAGCCTCCAATTCAAGTGAAGTAATGATTAATTGAAGTTAAAAAAAATAATTCTTCAAACAATGTATTACTATTGTTAATAATATTCTCTTTATTTAATGCTAGGAAATTGCCGTTTGTCTGAAATTTCTAACTATTTGTCTATCTTTCACTCGAAGTAATAGAATAATTATTTAAATTTAACAAAAATAATTGTTTAAACAATGTATTATTGTTTATAACTATCTGCTTCTATAGTAATGCTAGAGAGTTGCGGTCTTTTTCCTGAAATTTCTACTTTTTGTTCACTTTTCACTTAGTGAGGTAATATATATATATATATATATATATA
>CAKNYM010047742.1:56203-82045 GCA_932195095.1 Andricus curvator
TGTAAGAAATGGAAGTCATGTAAACCCTTAGGGGACACATTATGAATCAAGAAGAAGAACAATTTATGTGAATATCTAATTGGCAGTACAAAGTAGTATTTTATGTATTAGAAACAATTTGCATTTTTTTTTAAATGTCAATTTGCGATTGCATATCTACCTGAAAATTCTGAAAAAGCGGTACACAATAGTTCATTTGTCTGAGTTAAAAGTATTCCTATGATTACTATAATTGGAGTTTATGTGAATTTAGTTTTTGTCTTTATCGAATTCCAGATTTTAGTAGTGAGCAGTAGTTAGGCTCCATTTTTGACGCGTGGCTTCAATTGGTAAAGAAAATTATGAAATGTTATAACAATTAACATGTTTACTGAATCAGATGTTAGTTGCGTTCTTCAAGTGCAACTTTCTTAATTCTGATTGATAGCGAGTTTGTTTAAGTAATTTTCGAAGAGTTGAAAAATAATATTTTTAAAAATACAAATTTTTACACTTTATTTGATTTTATACTATATAACAAAGAAATTGAGAAGTTGAGCCTCAAGGCTTTCTTAAAAATTTAATGCATGATCGTTTCTAAAAAAAAATTTTAATTTCGACAACAAAAAGGCGAATATAAAAAATAAATTCTGCATTTAACTACTGTGCGCCTGACAAATTCGTGCATATTATAGTCTTAGTCTTTCATAAATACAAGGCAAAAAATAATTTATCTACTTTTTATTCTAAATCTGCTCTTTATCACTGTATGCCCATTTGCATCACCCCATCCCAGTTGATTATACCTATTGATACTAATATGCGAGGAAACATACCTACTGCAGTGATTTGGTACAAACATGGCTGCTTTGAATAACCAAGGTCGTTCTTAGCCCAACAACCAAGGGTACCGTAATCCTCGTCCGCCTCGGGTGTATAGTTCAGTTTACTGACAGTACGATCGCTTGTAAATTCCGTAGATGAGATGTCATTTAAATCTCCGCTATTATTAAACGTCCAATGGAAGCTGACCTCAGTTGGATTGGCTTCGACCACGCAAACCAAACTGATGGTTTCGTGCTTCTGGGCACCATAAAGCTCATCGGGGACCTTGAATAAAGATGGTGTGACGTTTTCTTCCTTTTTATTTCCGATACTTTTGATTTGCTTGCAAATTGGTGCGACTGAAAAAACAATTCTATGTATTTTCAATCTGTTTCTCATTTAGATATTTTCGAAGAGGTTTGAACTAATAAACAAATCTAATAACCTCTCAAAATAATTGAGTTTGTCGATCTATTGAACAAACACATATCTGATAATATATATTGTGACGTCCCAAATATGTTGCAAGCTACTAGGTAATAATTTTCACTATTTCAATATTTCAATAGTTCTGCTTTTACTAATCTTAAAGTTTGAAGATCAAATTTGAATTTTGAAAATCTGGAAGCTACAAATTTTTACAAGATCTGGGTTAATTTATGTTAATCTCTTAATATTAGGAATTGATTTTGCTTGTTCTTCCCTTTTATTTTATATGAACTGCTAACATATTCGACTATCTAGAAGTATCCTGAAACGTTCCAAAGTAAGTATTATGAACTATTCTAAACTATCATGATTTATCGATAGACTTTAAGAAGCTTTGGGACCCCCTTTGTGACTTGGAGTAACTCAATCCATTTGAAATTTCCCGCCAATTCTACTGTAGTGTGCCAAACAGTGTTTGACACATTATCAGTCAAAAGTAACGCGTTAACGTTACCGTTATTTCCTTCCGAATTGTGAGGCATGAGCGTTAGTTTAAAAAAAAAGTAACACGTTTCCGTTACCATTACTGAAAAAAATAACGTGTTACACAGGGAAAAAGAAATTATATGAACGATTGCTTTATAAAATCGGTTTCTTTTGAGAGAGCGGACTGGAGATCGTCTTTTCAATGAAAATTGCGCGCTTGAATTGGACTGCAACGTTTAAATGATTTTAGTCCGCTAACTCTGATTTAGGTGTCGTAAATGAGAAAACTCTGATTAAAGAAATATTTTTTCATTCTTTTTCGACAGTTTTGAATCGCATCGAAATTTTTGAGGTTATGCGTTATAACGGTAATTTCCCTTCAGGTGCCAGTGGGACGTTCCTGGAACGTTCCCAAAGGCGGACATTTTACACGTTCTGTGCTATTGAGGGAGTGTCAGATTCTGTTATGAATTTATATTTAAAACATATATAAGATATATCTATAAGAAATATGGTTAGTAAAGAAATAAAACGTTATATTGAAATCGTAGTGAATCGCTCTGTATCGGAAATGGAGAATAAAGATTGCGGATTCAGTAAGGCTTCAGATGGATTAAAATCTTTCAATCGGTTATTTATTTATTGGTACCTTGGCATTACTTTTTTTTAAACTTTTAATATATCATTTTAAATAGTCAAAAGCTTTAGATGGCTTTTTATTTTTCATTTGGAAGTGTTTTTAAACCTAAAAATTATGTTTTTATTTATGTAATTTAATAATAGTATATTTTGTACCTAGGAGTAACACAGAAAAAACTGGGGTTTCTATTAGAACCAATTTTTGGTTCTAAAGGAGCTGCAACAAAAAGGAACCTCTCTTGCTGAAAAGGAACCCAAAATGATAAGTGGTTTCTAAATGAACCCAAAGTATGGATTCAAATGGTTCTAATAGAGCCTTTTTGTTACTTCTGCCTTGAATCACTTTAAAGATTTTACAATTTAATGATGCACATTTTGCTTTATAATTCAAACGAAAGAATATTGCACTGGAAAAAATTTAATTAAGAAACTAAAATCATAGATACTAGTCATTCTTGAAAGGAAGATATCGCACATGAAATGTGAAAGTTTTTGAGGTTAAGTTGAAAATCCGATGTTTTCCACTGCGCATGCACAAGAAGCGCGGGACTATTCAAGATGATATAATATACACTTGCAATATTAGGTTAATATTACATTTTGTTAAAAAGCTAGGTATTTGTATAATTCAATTTAATTTGTTTTAAAAAAGCATAAAAAACGTTTGTTAATATTTAACTGTATGACTATTCATAGTATTTATTGATTTTAAATGGGCCCGCACTTTTCGGCACATGCGCAGTTGAAAACGTCGGCACCCGCCAACAGCCATCTATCGGATATGAACGAACTAAAAAGGAACCCTTAATAAGAGTTCCTTTAGAGCCTAAGTTCTAAATGATCCCAAGTTTTACTTAAGCCGCAACATTACTGATCCCTCAGTTTTTTCTGTGAAAACAGTCTTTTTATCCGAGCGTGAGTTTGCAACAACAAGGCGTAGACGAGCACGAAGCGCGAGTCGAAGCCGAGTTTTGCAAACACGCGAGGTCGCCAGATCTCGTGCGACAGACACAATGAAAAGTGACTGTGCGAAACAACAGCTTCAGGTAAAAACTCCCAACAATCGTAAACCTTATCAGGAATAGTAAAAGTTTCTCAATTATAAAATTGTTTGAGATTTTAATTAAATCAAATCGAATAGGTTAAAAAAAGTATTAACAGACTTTTTCGCATTTTTTCTCACGCATCACGATGTCAGGTCAATTGATTCGGATATAATGAACCGTCTCGATAGTAAGATCCTAATATGAAGCGTTGGGTGAAAAAACAACCTAACCCGGGTTAGGTTGTTTTTTCGTTAATCGCTTTTTCGGAATCAGCGCATCCTGATTAGTTTGTACACAGCTCAAAACTAATATAAAAATTATTATTGTTTACGTAAATCACGTTATACTAGAGTAGGACGCATGGAGAAACGTCGCGCGCGCAGCTCCCGTTCTTCGCTCTCGCACAGCTATGCAGACGTGTTCAAAACGTGAAATTAATAAAAAAATACCTATAATACCCATTGGATGGAAAAACAACGTAACTCGTTTTGTTTATTTTCAATTATGTAAATAATTTTTACATTCTCATCATAATGAGAAAGTATTGGTTTTATGTGAAAAATGACTTTCGCGGATTCCATCCAATGTCGACGTTTTGAGGCCCCCTGAGTCAGAAAAAATGGTTTTTACATCGGTGTCTGTCTGTCTGTCGTTGTCGTCGTCGTCGTCTGTATATCGGATAACTTTTGAAAGACTAATCGGATTAGATTGTGCTTTGGCACACAGTTTCAGGGGGAAAAAAGAGGAATCGAGTTCGTTAACCAGCCATTTTGGATGAAAATTCAAAAAGTTAGAGGATTTTCAAAAATTTTTAGACCACTTTTTTCCAAATTTCAAAATTATATGTACGGGCGCTTATAGTACTCAAAAATCTAAACAATTTATCCTTACGACTTTTTTTGATGAAAAGAAAATTGTCCGAGTTACAGCATTTTCAAAATCCCCCCAAAAAAGCGAAAAGTAACATTTTCGGCCAAACAACGCACGATACGAAAAAAAGTCAAGATAGGAAAAGTGTTTATTTTCGCACGTCCTACAAGATTATCATAACGACTTTTTGAATTTTTTTGAAAAATCGAAAATTCATATTTTTATTGCACAAGAAATAATGAAAAATAAAAAAAATCAATTTCACTGTCAAACTATGCAAGATACGACAAATAATGACTGGACTAAAATTGTGCATTTAAAAAAGATCTACAAATTTCTCATGGGTCACTTTTTGATAGGATGTGTAGTTTTTGTTTTATTCGTAAAAAATGACATTAACAGTGAAAAAATCGGCCCGATAAGCGGGCACATTCTCATCAAAACTTTGCTTATTTACTTTATTTTTCATCTCGGGTGTGTTTTTTCACAATATTTCATTGTTTTTATGTTCTCAATACTATTTCTAACGATTGAAACAATAAAATATAATAATAATTCAAACAATTTATTCTGACTGATAATCTGACTTTTATTTCAGAATACGTTTTGATCTTTGTTTACTAAAATAATTTCTGTGAAAAAATTCGACTATTACATTTATATTTCAAGAACTATGTTCCAAATAGACGAAATGAATATATATATATATATATATATATATACATATATATATATAATAAATTTAAATTAAAAATTCAAAGATTTTTCGGGTTTCAATCGTGTGCGAAACTATGAATGTTGCCGACGTTTCGTGAACATTGCAGTTCACTTCTTCAGGGCTGACCTGAAACTGAAGTCTCAGGTCATGTTGTTCTTAGGTATGTATTCTCTACGATGCCTGTGATTGGCCAGAGCGCCCCCTGGTGTGGGCTGGTTGAACTTGATTGGCCAATCAAGTCTTTTTTAAAAAACCTTTTTTAAAATGTTCACGAAACGTCGGCAACATTCATAGTTTCGCACACGATTGAAACCCGAAAAATCTTTGAATTTTTAATTTAAATTTATTATAATGGATCATCGTGAAAGTCTTAAATCTATTATATATATATATATATATATATATATATATATATATATATATATATAATATTCAGTGGGGAGATTATATTGACCCTCGATGAAAATAATTGTTTATAATATTGGATGGTAATTTTGGCTTTAGGATCAGAATAAATAATTCAATTAATTTTTAATTGAACCAAACGTTTCGGCGCACAATGGTGGCCCTCATCAGTGGTTAAATTTTATTCTGGAAAAGACAATTACAAAAATTCTTATAAGGGACGTAGTGTAAAAAAGTAGTTTAAATAAGAAAATTATTTCAAATTTGGTTTAGTACAGGCTTGAATGTCTTTGGTAATGTTTGCAAAAATTTAAAATGTGTGTTGCCCTTACAATAATTGGATAAATTACTAAAATTTGTAATATATTCTAAAGAAGTGTGTTGTCCTTACAATAATGGGACAAATTAATAAAATAAAATTTGTAATATAATATAAGGGTCTAGTGTAGTGTTAAGTGATAATAAGCTTTGGTAACTTTGGTACAGTTCTTAGAAATTGAAAAGTGTATTGTCATTATAATAATTGGGTGAACGTATTTATTATAAGAAGCGAATAAAATTTACAATGTAATGAAATTAACTGGCAAATGTGAGATTTTTTATCCAAATTTGAAATTCGAATTGCAATTAAACAGATTTTTGTCAACTAACCTTGTGAAAATTCCAATGCGTACGCATTCTAACAGACTGAAATGTGGAGCAGTTCAGTTTGGACGTCTATTTCGTTTGAAAAATGCATGAAAACTGATGCAATGGTTAGTGTTCTTAACGGTTTAACGCGATAAGTGGAAGAATTTTTTTCACCATAGGGTTTTGTAAGGAGAGGAAAAGTGGACCTTTTTTGAAGGCAGCGGGGTAAGGAGTAAGTTGGTGTCTTGGACAGGAAGGGACAGCTATAAAACTTTGAAAGAAATCACTCTTCGATACGTATACATAATGTTAAAGGAAAGTTATTTGTCATCGATTTTAATTTCATTTTACTAAGTTATTTTTACTTTATTTTAATGAGTTATCTTGTTATCAATAAGAAAATTTTTTCGAACACAAAAAAGGGTTTTTTTTTTGGTTGAAACAAATCGTTTTTTTAATTGTAGAAAAGAAATCTCATTAGTTGGAACTACATCTTTTTTTTTTTTTTTTTAATTTGTTGTGGTTCAAATATCATTTCTTTGACCCTAAAGCCAAAATTACCATCCAATATTATAAACAATTATATATATATATATTAAAAAAAAAAAAAAAAAAAAAAAGAGTTATTGGTTCCTCGTTTAGAGGTGGGCCGGGAATGCGCAGATGGAAACATATGAACTCCTATCTAATACAACGCTGCTGAAGGCTGGCGACCTTCTCAGTATAAAACATAAACCAATTGCGACTCTCTCGATTTCCATTCCTTGTCCTCGCCCCCCCCCCTCCCCCCTTAACAGAAGTTTTGGTGGGACTGACGTAAGAACTGGACTCTCCACTATACGACGAATCACTACTTAACTTGGGCATGATTCCGACTCGCAAAACAAATTTCGCGCATAAAGGTGGTAGTTGGGTGTACAACCTAAACATGAATAATACAAACAATAAAGTAGCCTCGGAATGGACTGAAACTTTGATTGAGGTTTTGAAATATGGTCAGGAGTAGATAGGGAATCACATGGTTGTCAAGGGGTCGGTTTGATTTTGAATGAAAAAGCAAGATATACACTGTTAGAAATTTCTATAGCGATTTTACTATAAATTTAATGGAAGCAATATGCATATACGTGTAGTAAATTTAATATACCACCATCTTGTAAAATTAATATACATGTATAGTAAAACAGAGCGCGTGACAGTTGAAAGTTCTTTGATGCACACAAATCTTGTCAAATATTTAAAACTAAAGTAATAACCTATAATTCATCGACTAAATTCATATTTATAATCAAAGTGCAACGTATAGGTGGGATTTTCTTCAAAATTCACTGTAAATGTCAGAATTTTAACAAAACAACCGCTGCTTTTAGGTTAGGTGTCTTAAAAAAATATCATGCTTTATTATTTGGAATTGATGATCACTGCCAAAATTAATTTTAATTTGTGTAAAGTGAATTTACCTGACTTTTCTAAGAGTTGACCAATATACATGTATATGAAATTTACTATGCAGCCTCTTAATTACTATTTCATAGACCGAGTTTTTAGATTTACTATACAAATGTATAGTAAATCTATATTAAAATTGGAAACATTTTTAACAGTGTATGTTCCAAAAACGACTTAAATATTTTTTTTCTCCCCTTTTCAGATAGTTGGAAAAAAATCTTTCTGATTGTAGGATTTATTATAAAGATACGGAAATATACGCTGAAGTAAAGGAATTACCTTCTTCATTTTAAATCAAATACAACTTTAGTCATTTTTATCTGAAGAACATTGAACATAACATACCAAATATCGAGCGCGAAGCGCGAGTGTCGTGATGAGAATATGTTCCTTAAGGTCGATAGAACTTCAAGTAAATTATTTCTTCTTTTTATGTCAAACTGATATAATTAAACCAAAAGCAGGTCATAGCGATGAAGCTTACTAAGAGAGTATTAGCCTGCGAAGCGCGCAATAGCGAGCACACGAAGTGTGAAAACCTAGACGACAAATGTGTCCGAGCGCGCAGCGCGAGGTGAATGCATTGTCGAGCGCGAAGCGCGAGATAAACATATAATCGAGCGCGAAGCGCGAGATGAATACCCAATCGAGCGCGAAGCGCGAGATCCAACAGGTGCGCGCCCTGGGCGCGCTGAAACTTGCGAGCGAAGCGAGCCGCGCGCCAAGCGCGCGATGAGAATGTGCCCGCGAAGCGGGCAGATTTTTTTTTTTAATTTTGTTTCTCGACAGCATTTCACTTTTAGATTGTAATACTTTATGTGTATGAAAGGATTTATTTTTCAATTAATATTTTCTTAGTTCAATAACAGCTTGAAATTCATATAAGATCGAACCTTCGTTTTCTAAAACGGGCACTAGAATGTGTCTACAGAAAGGCATCCATTCTGTTGAAGGTCCCAGGTTTAGGGCTTGCTGTAACACGTGCTTGCAATAATTTCTGGTACTGTTAACCCTATCCTGAATCGCGAAAATGAATTGGATTTCTCACTATCCACTTCATGTTGATCTAACGTTTGGTTGTACTCAAAGTGAAAGGATTTTGATCATAATTGCGTTTCTAATTCCTCTATGGTTTCTGGACTGATATCCAAGGCCTTCTCTAAGGACAAATTCAAGGGCGTGTAATTGAAATCCGCTTCACATATCGTGTTGTAAAGCGTAAAATCTCGCTTGCTCCTAAAATAGTATCAAAGATGTATAACATATGTGACTTACACAGTTTCTAGACATCTACAATGCCATCTGTGCCTTGGTTAAACTACACTTTCAATCGCCGAATTACCTTTCAAGGTCGGTGTGCGACCATTTGGTGAGCCAAAAGGAGTACGTGAAGATAGGAATGCCATAGGTTTTGATTGCGCTGATCTTGTTGCCCGAGTTCAGAGAATTCTTCAGAACAAATCTAAGTTTTGTGGAGAAGGCATTCGTTAGGCTTTTCGTAACTATCATATGCTGAATATCCTTAGATTCAAAAATACCTAGATATTTATATGACTGGCCCTCAGCCATTGTCTCAATGTCATTCTCGTTCTTGTTCTCTAGCTCCGCGGTCCCTAATTCTCCTCTGATTAGACGCACCGTTCTGCATTTCTCTATTCCGAACTCCATGTGGATAGCATTGAGATGCGTGGGCAGATTTCTAAAATTTTAAGACTTTAAGCAAATAGTCATATGGTACGGAATGAAATGCTTGCTTGTTGTTAATTTGTGCCATGTGCAAGTTTTTTTTAGGTTTACGTGCTTGCGTCATGGCAACAGCGTCTATTGTGACGAGATCTTTACTGTCCGCGAAACTTTACAACATCCTTTTGCGTCGCCGTGAGAATATACCATACTTTATCTGCAATTACAGCTGTAAAGCATTTATGAATAAAGCCTGACATCAAATCTGGGTGTTCGGTGATCTTCTGAAAACATCTTGAGATCGCAGGATGTACATTCGTCAGGTACTTGTACCAGAAATAGTGCACCAAGTCCGCAACTGGGGCTCTTCAGTTGCTTGCCCTTTTCAAAACCGCTGAAACATCTGAATCTGTGATGATATTAGTCTCTTTTTCAGGGTTGTTGCTTGTTCTTTCTTTCCTCTAGTTAAAACCACGCAGTATCTTACACACAGAAAAACGTTTGGTTGATTCAACAAAAATTTGGTTGGATCAAACAAATAAATACATTGCTATATGGAAAATCAAATGCTTGGTTTATTCAACCAAATTTTTTGGTTAATAAAGTTTGTTTGATTGTAATAAATATTTTGGTTAATCCAACCAAATATTTTGGTTGATCCAAACAAATATTTTGGTTGTTTCGTTCAATCAAAGTGTATTTAGATCTTGACTTCCAAAAAATTGTATTCCAGGACAAAAGCTTTTGATAAAAAACTTTTGATAATCATCACTTGCAGCATTAGAAAACCGAACTTTCACCCAATTTGACAGAAAGGCTTTTTTCATACATTTGTGTGGGGTTCTTTCATCACTTATGAATTTCGAGGTTAGATTGCCTGCACCGGTGCGAACCTTGCGAACTAAAGGTTGTCCTTACGTTCAAAATGTTCTGCATAATGTTTCAGACCCCAGTTTTTTAAAGACGTTGACATTGTTAGTGCCAATTTATTCGTATCACTCACTTTTTTACTAATTCGCGACACGACGCACGATGAGAAACTTTTCGACACGCAAACTGGTCACCGGCGTGGGCTGACATCATCTGTTTCGGTATATGTTTAGTGTAGTTAATGAAAGTATTTGTTAGAATTAACAAAATTATTTTGTTACTTCAACCAAATCATTTTATAATAAATAATATATTCCGCTGAACACATTTATTTGGTTGAATCAATTAAACATGCTCAAATAAATAATTACTTTGAATTGACCAAATTATTGTGTTGTTGAAAAGTAACCAAATGTTTATTTGCCCTGACCAAATTTGTTAGTTCCAACAAACAAATTAGGTCGCACAAACTTTTTTGTTGAATCAACTCAATCTTTTCTCTGAGTGTAATTGGTAATGTTTCTTTCTGTCCAAACACTTGATCAGTAGTCAGCCATTTCATCCAACTGAGGGACTACGGTGTCTTGCTGATTATTTTTCATTACATTCAGTTCACGGTAGTACCTCCTTTCATCTGCCTGAAAGGTTCGATTTTGCTGCCTTCTTGCACTACTCTTATCGTACCGACGCAGTCTTGCAGTAAGAACATTAAGTCTGCCGTTGGGAGTTTTTAATCTGATCCAATATTGCTGGGCTGGTGTCAATGACTTGATGACCTTAGGGTGGATGACTTTAGTAGCATGGCTTTCTACTTCTATTTCCTTTCTTATATTGAGTCAATCTATTGGCGGCATTTGAAGGCCTAGTTCTGCGGCTTCACGTTCTAACGGCTATTACAGCTGCAAAATACACAAGAGTTTGCACCTCTAACGCAGTTAGTGTTGCGTTCAAATGCATAGTTAAAACCTGATTGTTCAGGTGTACTATTAGTTTACGCAGATTCTTTGTAATGTACATCTTTGACAGAGAATGTCTTTTTGTTGATTCTACATCTCATAACTCTAGTAAAGCACGACCAAAATTCCTTTCAAGGTGTTTCAGTTTTTCTGGGATTTCGGTTTTACATCAACGGAAACGTTAATGTCCGGATGTGACTAGTGGAACCGATTCGTGATCTTCGTTACCTCTAACACCTGTGTCTTGAACTTTAATCAGGTCTTCGTTTTCCACACCTTCCAGACGAAGTTCATCAACAGGAGGCTACTGTTTCACTTCCATTTTGACGGCAGCTGTTTCAACAGCCGAAAGCAATCTGTTTACAGATATTGAGCATCTTTAGTCTGCTAGATTCTGCGGATTTATTTTTGTAGCTAGCTCTGTGTACTTACATAAGAAGAGTCGGTATTGTTCTCTCCTCACATGTTTCTTACTTTCCTCTGCCAAAAAATAAAGTCGCATTACATCTTTGTCCATATGTTGCCTTTTCGGTTGCCAAACCTCTATTTCTGTCTTTGGCTGAATCAGGCTATCTGCTTCTAAAAGCTGTAACGGTATTGGATCATCATTTGATTGTACAAGTACATCAATAGCATGATTATGTTGTATTGTTTCACCAGTCGCCGCTTGATCGTACGTTGCAGCTTCCTCTAGCTGATGTTCATTATCCACGTTTTTCCACGCCAAATAAACCTGTCGTTTAATCTCCATTGCTCGGTCTTCTGAGATTACTGGATTATTCCTCATGTCGTTCACCTTAGCGATAAGATCTCTTAATGTAACTTTCTGTATATGATGATACTTTACAGCAAACTTCGTCCTGAATTTGTATCGCTTTTACTTTTAAACTTTGCGCTTTCATAACAGAGACGTACCAATTCCTCTTTTATATTGGTATTCCAGTTGATGCTCTCCCACGGTATTTCTGTTGAGATGGTTGGTTGCAAATTGCAAACCCCAGTCAAATCATCCTCAGCAGGCACAGTTGATGTTCCACTGTTTACCGTTTGTCGCAAATGTGCTTGCTGACCAGCTTTTGATTTGTGAGATTGGCCTGCCCATTAGGGTGGAATTAAATTTAATTTGTCAGAAATTTGTTCTCGCGCGGTGTGGAAAAGATGCTCCAGATGAATGCAATTAAAAAATATAAATAAAATGTCTAGGTAGTTTGCATTTTAGTACTGCCACAAACGGGTTGAAATTTGAAAAAAATTCAAAAACGTAGGTATTCTCTGTACTCAGTAAAAAAGAACTAATTTAGAATTATGAATTATTAATTATATTATGAGGATTTTCAAACGTTGGACTAGTATAAGGAAAATCAAAATAAAAAAAATGAAAAAATAAAATGTTGCACTCGTAATTAATAGGTTCATGAGATTACACGAGAGGGTAGCGTGATATGACTATTGTGTAATTCTAAGCTCAGTCGGATAAAATGGAGAAGTACTAATTTCGATTTTTTTATATTATTGTCATGGGATTGATTAAAGTTTTCGAAATTAGATAAATTTTTAAAATGAATTCTATCGAAAAATGGGTGATTCCAGCGTATACTGAAAAATTGGAGGCTTTCGGCACGCTGAAAAAATTGATCTTGGTCAAAAATAATATTTGAAAAATGGAAAATCACCACGTTTTAGAAACCTTCTTCAGTGTGCCAAAGGCTGCCACTTCTTAGGTGGTCATTAGATTTTGATTTTATTTCATGAAGTTATCTCATTTTAAAGGTTCCCACAATTTTCCCACTGAAATAAAATGACAAATCTACAATCGATATTGGCACTTTTAAATATCATCTTGAATGATCCCATCGAGCTAAAAATTAGATGGCATCATCCCTTCATCTAACCTGACAAAGTTCTCAACTAAAAAGGCAATATTTCTGAAAAAATCGTTTAATCAACGTAGTAAGGTGCAATCTGGTGTAAAAAATAAAAATGAAACTTACACATAACGCTCAAATGAATGGCATTTGAGTAAGTGCGACCTTCTGCATTAGTTGCTTGGCAAGTATATTTTCCAGAAGCTTTTCGAGTAATACCTTGAAGTAGTAAAGTTTGATCGGAGGGCACGATGCCCGCAGTAATGTTTTGATGAAGTACCTTATCCTGTGGAATATTGATTTATCCCAAATTATTTTTCTTACGGCATTATTGTTTATGTTTTAGTTGAATGAAAAGCTTATAGAACAAAAAGATAATAACAAAGAGTGATCAAATCAATAACGAATATTTCACATGAAATAAAGAATGACTTATTAATATAAATATAAATCATGAAGTTATTAGAGAATTCTGCAGAATTAGGTAAAAGAAAAAAACGCCAATAAAACAGAGATGATAGTAAATTAAAATGTCAAACTGAAAACACTATTTGTATACAATTTGTGAAAGTATTACCTCATGAAACCAGGCAATTTTATAGGCTCTTGGATTGGCTCGGACGTTGCACTCGAAATGTACGTCATCCAGTTCCTTGATAGTCTTGGGGTTTAATGATGCACCCATTTTCAGTGTAACGATTGGAGAAACTACAAACATAAGAAATTGAAAGGATGTTAGCTAGGTTGTTGAAGGATGGCCGCAAGTGCACTTGAGGATCAAATCTTAAATTCCGCAAAAATTTATTATTAAAAGGTTTCACACAAATTGACTTTTCTGCTGCGCTGCGAATAAAAGTTGTATATGGTCCACTTGATACATATGTACCTCAGTGCTGTGGCGTAGCCACATTTTAAGGGGGAGGGGGCTGAAGTGCTGAACAAAAAGTACATTAGTATTTACAGGAAAATAATATGATAATGTAAGACTATCGGGTTGCGCAGATATACTTTGGACCGGCGGCGGCGATTTGACTATTTTTAATCGGCGGCGAGCAGCGCGCCAGAGCCAACGTGCCGTCAGCGTTTAGTACACGAAGTAATAGTAAAGAGAAACCATGCTAATGCAATTTGTGGCGGTAAAGCATGGCAACTTTTTCGGAATAGATGGGGGGGGGGGGGGCTTTCCTAATTTGTGAGTGAAATATCTGCGAGAGCCGAGAGACGAGTGTCATGGCGGTCAGTCAAATGTGAGGAATGTGAGGCAAAGCGAAAGTTGTATTCGTGCCGTGATTTGTGCTATGTTGTCATTTTGGATAACTTTGAAAAAATGTAGAAGCCGTAAGTATTTCATACATAATTTTATTCGAAGTTAGGTTACATGTGTACTTCCAAGAAGTGTGTTTTTTTTAAAGTCGGGCAAAAGTAATTTATAGGTTAGGTGGTGCTGTTTGAAATTCTGTAATTTTCTGTACATTTTACTTGATTTTTCAAAGTGAATAATAATTCAAGTAGTAACCGTAATAATATTGGTTGTGATAATTTAGTAGATAATGTGTGTCATACGATAGTTCACAATAAAAAACCAAAAATGTGAGATGCAAGGGTGGCGGGAAGGCGTACGCGGCATCGCAGTTTTCTGTTTGCAATGCAAGTATATTGTTAAAAACAAAAATCTTCTACAAAGTCCGGAAGTGAATGTACATAAGTGAAAATACATTGTTTCGCGAAGGGAAAAAAGAAATATAAATTTTGCCATAATTTTAATTTAAAGGTGTCTTCTTATTCAAATTTAGCGCCGAAATGAATGGTAACTTTCGGCTCTTGACGAGAGTACTTCATGCAACTTCGTAGAAAACCTCAACTTAAAATGGTGGCATCTCTTCTAAAAATGGCGGCATCTGGCTAGGTTGCCACATCTGGACCGTCTGTATTTCACTTAAAAGTCACGACATCTATTCCGAAAAAATTGCCATGCTTTCGTAGAACACAGGTTCTTCTCCTTACTATTACTTCGTGGTTTAGTACTTGTTTCAAATACAGATAGGAAAATATGAAAATTATAAGTAGAAGCATAAGATAAATTTCCAAAAGTGAGATATTTTTTTTAATAGGTTTATTTCAAACCCCATTCATTTTATTAGAAAGAAATTATAAGTTTCTCTATAAATACCTTACATTAAAGGACCATTTGATTCGAATTGATATTCTGTGAATATCAGATCAGTTTTCTAATGTAAGTTTCAGTCAGGTTGCCAAATTGAAAAAAATTCCAAAAATAAAATCTATTCGGTTCAATTTGGGAATCATTCAGCTGTAATCTATTAGGATTTCAGAGTTGATTTTCAGCTAGTTGCAGTTCGGATTTTTCATTAAGGTAATCTATTCGGATTCCGAGCTCATTTTGAATTGGTCTCAGTTTGCATTTCCAAACTGAACTTTTCAAATCGTGTATTATGTTCTTACGTCAATCTGATTCAATTTTGACATTATAAACTGTAATTTTTTTGGATTCCAGAGTTCATTTCAAGCTATAGTTTCAGTTCGGATTTTTCCTTACTTTAATCTACTCAGATTTCCGAGTTCACATTGAATTGGCCCTAGTTCGGATTTTTAATCAGAACTTTTTCAATCGCGAACTAAATTCCTACGTTAATCTGGTTCGATTTGAACACTATGGACTGTAGTGTTTTCAAATTACCGAGTTTACTTCGAACTGGGTTCAGTTCGGATTTTTTACTACTGCAATCTATTCGGATTTCCAAATTCATTAAAAATTGATATCAGTTCGAATTGACATCAGTTCGAATTTCCAAATTAAACTCTCTGGATCTCAGACTATGTTCCTACATAAATTCAGTTCAATTTGGACGTTATTAAATTAGTGCCTTCGATCACATCAGCGCGCTGATGTACCAACGCGACGCGCTGAATTTAAATCAGCGACTATTTAAGGCATAACACTTATGAATGTTATATTTATTATTATTGTAATATTATTCCTCCTGAAAATGTATGTTTAAAATTTTTATTTAATATTGTACCAAGTCTAATAATTATACTCATATAATTTTTTATATTAAAAGGTTTTTTTTTATTAAGTACTATCAATACTGCAATATTAGCAATATTAGATGCAGTCGCTATTCGGCTAGTTTAGTGCTCACTTTCAGATATGTATTAATCTACAGAATAATGTTTACATATTTGTCAAAGTGGAAGTTAATTTAATTTCATGCGTGTCATTATTGACCAATTGCATATACTCTTCTTTAATTAGGAATTAATAAGAAATTTCGTTTCAGCAGTATAATTTTAAAATGGTTATTTTTATTGCGGTTTCTCCAGGTGAAGATTTTTTATAGATATATTTTTAGACTCAAGGTTTATACAGGGTGTCCCAGTACTCAAGGTACATTTTCATATTTTCGATTTCTTCATAAAAAATGGAATACAAAATAATAATAAGAATATTTTTTAAAGTTAATAATTAATGAGTAATTAACAATTAAAAATTTACGAATCAGAAGCACGCCTTGGATGGACGACAGTTTATGTACTGTTGACCAGATTATGCGCGCAAAAAAGCTGAGGCGGTGTAATTTCAAATTTGCAGGAGGTTGTGAATGTCAATGGTGCAACTCCACTCGGCAACTGCAAGACGAAATATGAAGTATTTTGAATTCTGCGGAATTCAAACGAATTCTTAGAATTCACTTGAACTTCTTTGAATTTTTTTACAGTTTGTTTTTAAATTCTTTCGAAATATTTACAATACGCCATGATATATTTTGAATTTCTCCAAGTGTTCTGTATTCCCTGAATTATTCTCCTTAATTCTTCTGAATTGTCTGAATTCGTCTTAATTGTCTAAATTCTTCTTAATTGTCTGAATTCTTTTGAATTTTCTGTAATCTTTTGAGTTCTCTGAAATCTTTTGTATTCTGTTAATTCTTTTAAAATTCTCTAAATTCCTTTGAATTCTGTGAGTTCTTGTAAACTATCTAAATTCTCTAAATTCTTCTCAATGCTCTTAATTCTGCTGAATTTTCTGAACCCTTCTCCATTATCTAAATTGTTATGAATTCCCTGAATTCTTCTGAATCCTTCTGAATTCTCTGAATTCCTCTAAAGTCTTTGAATTTTCTAAATTTTTCTGAATTCGCTGAAATCTTCTAAATTCTTTGAATTCTTTTGACTTCTCTGAATTTTTCCAAATTCTTCTGAATTCTATAAACTCTTTAAACTTAAGCAAACGAATGCTTAGGATTCACTTTTACTTCTTTGAATTTCTTTAAAGTTTTTTTTTTAATTCTCTTGAAATCTTCACAGTACACCATGAATTATTTTGAAATTCTCCAAGTCTTCTGTATTCTCTGAATTCTGTGAATTCTTTTGAATTCTGTGAATTCTTTTGAATTCTGCGAATTCTTCTGAATTCTCTGAAATCTTCTGAATTCTCTGATTTATTCTGAATTCCTTAATTTCTTCTGAATTTCAAGAATTCTTACGAATTCTCAGAATTCTTTTGAAATTTTCTGAACTTTTTAACCTATTCTGAATTTGTTGAATTTTCACATCACTAAATTTTTTTCAAATGTTTTTTAATTATTTTGAAATCATTAGAATACAGAATTATTGAGTTCATTTGAACTCCTTTATATCATTTGAGTTTTTTTAATTCTCTTCAAGTCTTTATTATACACGTTGAGTAATTTCAACTTCCTTCGAATATTTTAAATTCTGTAAAATTTAAAGGAATTCTACAGTATTTTTAAACTTTTTTTTAATTCTCTTGAAATCTTTACAAAATGACCATGAACTTTCTCAAATTTCTCTAAGTCTTTTGTATTCTCTGAACTTTCCTGAATTATTTAAAATTTTATGATATCTTCTGAATTGTCTGAATTCTTTTGAATTCTTTGAACTCTTTTGTTAATTTTTTCGAAGTTCTCTGAATTCTTTTGAACTCTGTGAATTCTTGTGAACTCTGTGAATTCTTCAGAACTTTTGAATTTTTTTGAATTTTTATGAACTCTTCAAACAGTTGTGAATTTTTTGAATTCTCATGAGGCCTCTGAATTCTTTCAATATTTTTAAAATAATTTCGGAATAATTAGAATACATTTTAAGTTACTTTGAACTCCTTCAGCTGTATTTTTGTGTGTGCTATTTTTCGCTATCTTGAATTTCACTGTATTCCGTAATCGAAAAACTACCGAAAAAACTTTTGAAACATAAAATCATGCCACCGGAAGCAATGCATTATTTTTTGAAAATCATAAAAAGTGTAAGTAATTTCCAACTTCAGTGCATTTGGCATATATTTAAAAGTAGTTAAGAGTTTGTCGTCGAAATAAGACCTTGTCTGATGTCTTTTTTAATTGAAAAACTACAAAAAAAAAACGTTTAAAACTTAAATCTTAATCATGCGAATGGAAATAGTGCATTATTTCCTGAAAATAATGGGAAGTTTCAATAATTTCCATCGTTGCTGACATTTTGCCTCTTTTCTGAAAGTCATAAGAATTTATCAAGATGAAAACCTATTTATTGTCTTTCGTGTTCAAAAAGCAATACAAAAAGGTTCTGAAACATCAATTCCAATCAGGTCACCGTAAGCAATGCACTGTTTTCTGAAAATCATGAGAATTTTGAATAATTTTGAACTTCGGTGGAATTTGGCCTATTTTTAAAAATAGGTAAAAGTATGTCGGCAAAATAACGCCTTTCCCGTTGTGTTCCTTACTCGAAAACTACCGAAAAAGACTTTTGAAACATAAATTTCAATCATGGTACTGGAACAGATGCATTATTTGCTGAAAATCATGAGAAGTGTTAATAATCTCCAACTTTGCTGGCCTATGGTATCTTCTTTAAAAGAGATGATAAGAATTCGCCGTAGAGTTGAGAACCTATCTATTCTCTTTCCTTTTCAAACAAAACTACTCAAAAAAGTCTCGACGCATCAATTCCGATTATGCCACCGAAAGCAATGCATTAATTTCTGAAAATCATGATAATTGTAAATAATTGTGAACTGCGGTGGCATTTGGCCTATTCTTAGAGATAGGTAAAAGTTTGTCGTCAATATAACATTTTTTCTCTTATATTCCCCAATCGAAAAACTACCCAAAAAAATTTTGTAACATAAATTTCAATCATGCGACTGGAAATGATGCATTATTTTTAGAAAGCAATGAGATGTTTCAATAATTTCCATCTTTGCCGACTTTTAGCATCTTTTAAAAAATGTATTAAAGTTTTTTGTCGAAATGAGAGCTTCTTTGTTGTCTTTGATAATCGAAAAACTATCGAAAAATCTGTTAAAACTTAAATTTCAATCATCCGACTGAAAGTGATGCATTTTTTTTAGAAAGCGAGGAGAAGCTTCAATAATTCGCTAGGCTGCTCTGCTTCAATAATTCGCAACTCAGCCTCTTTAAAACATGGATAAGAGTTTTATTTAAAATAAGACCTTGCCTGTTGTCACATCTGTCCAAAAAACTACTATAAAAACTATTGAAAGATCAATTCCAATCATTTCGCCGGAACTAGTGCATTGTATTCTGAAAATCATCAAAAGCGTCAATAATTTCCAACTTCGGTGGCATTTGGCCTATTTTTAAAAACAGGTAAAAGTTTTTCGACAAAATTGTCCCTCATGCAAATTTTTCTTCAAAATAAGACTATTTCTGTTGTCTTCCATGTTTTAAAAACTACCTGAAATACTTTTAAAACATCAAATTCAATCATGCCATCCGAAGAAATGCATTATTTTCAGAAATCGAGAAGCCTGTTTGATTCCCTGAAGGAAAAACAACTGAAATAATTTTTGAACCATAAATTAAACGAAGAAGTGAATAATTACAATGAGTAATCATCTAATTATGACTGAATCAGTTTTTAATTGTTATCAAAAATGTCCAAGATCCCTTTTTTGGGTAGCATTTTCATCTTTGACGAAGATCATGGCCGACTACGTTTGACGACGCTTTTAATTAGGTTAGTTAATTGGTGAAAACCATTTGAAGTAAAATAAAACCTATCGGTTAGGATCTTGTGCAAAAATTATTATTTGGAGGTGTGTACAATTAATTGGCTAATTACAATTGAATTGCAATTAAAATGAGAAAATAAAAGAATAGACGATAATTCAATTGTTTGAGAGGAATTTATAAAGATTCAGAGAATTCAAAAGATATAAAGGTGTTCAAACTAATTCAAAGTCTATTCTAATGATTTCAAGATAATTAAGAAGCATTAAAAAATTTCAGTGGTCTCATTAGAATTTGAAAAATCCAGAACAGTTGATAGAGTTCAGAAAAATTAAAAATCCTTCAGAGAATTCGAAGAATTTAGGGAATCAGAGAATTCGGCGAATTAAAAAAATTTAGCAAATTCAGAAAATTCAGCAAATTTAGAGAATTTAGAGGTATTCGGAAAATTCAAAAGATTTCAGAGAATTTAAAAGAATTCAGAGAATTTAGAAAGAATTCACAGAAATGCAAGTGAATTCCAAAAATTCATTTGAATTCTACAGAAGTCAAAATAATTGAAGGAAGTCCAAATAATTTAACGCGTATTCTGAAGATGTCCAAAGAATACGGAAAACTTAAAAAGAATTTAAAAGACTAATTAAATTGAAAATATTTTAGAGAATTCAGAGATTTCAGGAGAATTCACATGATACAAAAGACTTGAAGAAATTCAAAATTATTCATGGTGAATTTTAAAGATTTAGAGAGTTGAAAAAAAAACTTTTAAAACATTTAAAAGAGTACAAAAGGATTCTAAGAATTCGTTTTAACGTGAATTCTGAAGATATCAAGAGAATTCAGAAAATGTAAAAGAACTGAAGGAGTTCAAAGTAACTTAAAATGTTTTCTAATAATTTCTAGATAATTAGAAAACATTAAAAGAATTCAGTGGTCTCGTGAGAATTCAAAAAATTATTAACAGTTTAGAGAGTTCGGAAAAATTCAAAATAATACATAGAATTCAGAAGAATTCACATGGTTCAAAAGAATTCACAGAATACAAAAGAATTCAGAGAATTTTAAGAGAATTAAAAGAATAAAATAGAATTCAAAGAATTCCATATATTTCAGAGAATTCAAAACAATTCAGACAATTCAGAAGATATCAGAGAATTCAGAATAATTCAGGAGAGTTCATGGAATACCAAAGATTTTGAGAAATTCAAAATAATTCAAGGTGTATTGTAAAGATTTCAAGAGAATTAAAAGAAGCTTTTTAATTTCTGTAGAATTCCTTTGAATTCCATAGAATTCAAAATATTTGAAGGAAGTTAAAATAATTCAAGGTGTATTCTAAAAGAAAAAATATTTTTTCTGCAAATTTGAAATTACACGGCCTCAGCTTATTTGCGCACACACTCCCGTCAATGACACATGAACTTTCGTCCATATAACGCGTGCTTCTGATTGGTTAATTTTTAATTGTCAATTACGCATTAATTATAAACTTCACAAGCAATGCTTATTATTTTTGACTCCGTTTTTCACGAGGAATTCAAAAATATAAAAAAGAAGCTTGAGTACTGGGACGGTTAGTATGTACGGTATACATTTTGTATTTCAGAAATTAATATTTTTATGAGGGTCGGTGAAATTTTTGTATTGGGGCGAGGCAACCTTACTTGGGTCAAGTGGACTGGGGGTCTACCACACACAGAAAAAACTAAGAATAAAATTTGTTGCAGGAAATTTTTTAGAGCGATAAAGTTTTGTTCAGCCAACTTCGCGTCTTTCAAAATACATGTGTTTGTGATGGAAAAACAAAATAAAGTTTAACCGATATTTGTGTAAAGTTTATCCTCTGAAGTTAATTTTTGTGGCAGATAATCTTTCGTCGGAAATCGATGTAAAGTTTATCTTCTGTTTTTTCTGTGCACCCCCCGCTCAGACTAAGCCACTGCGTCCGTGGAAATATCTACATTTGAGCCGCTGGGTAGTGTAAGGGCATATCAAATTCACATGGCCGTTCCGGTTGATCCCTGTTGTCTTTAAAATCGATTTTGAAAATTAAATTTTTGAAACATGTGACTTATAGACTTCCTACAAAGCCATATGTTTCAAAAATTTTATTTTCAAAATCGATTTTAAAGACAACAGGGGTCATTTGGAACGGCCATGTTAATTTGATATACCCTTACACTATCCAGCGGCTCATTTTTAAATATAAGCTAAAATAAAGTTTCGAGCCGAAAGAAAATGAGCTAACATCAAATGACTTCTTTTATACTCGGAAGTAAGTAAATTTAGAAAACATATCGGACAGCATTTTCGCATATGACTTTTTTCATTAATTTGTTTGCATATAATTATTACTAGGAGAACTCAAAATAATCCTATTTTCTGAAATTCTTCATATCAGTTTTCATGAAATTGTTCTTATGAAATTTAAAGAAGAAAATCAAATTGTTGGAACAAACATTGATTTTACTGTCCGTGTATAAAATTGAGAGAAACAATGATAATTGAAACTGATCTTTTTTTGAAAGCTGTGTCTAGGTTCACTGAAATTCGATGAACGTAGAACAAATATTTTCGGTAAGCCCAGGGGAGCTGGGAAAGGGCGACTAGGTTTAACGAAATGCAGTGAGCGTAGCACAAATATTTTCAGTGAGCTTAGACACTTCGTTTTTGAATGGCTAATATCTGGAGTAGAGTATCATTTATGATGGCACAATCAAACTTTTTTGAGATCACGTAGAATATTGCACTTACAGTGGACCTTTAGCTTCCATTTATCCTCGATGGCAGCTTCCGGCAAGTGCCGATTTTCCGCCCGACAAGCCAGGTATTTTCCCTCATCTTCAACACTCGGTATCCATTTTAGAATGCTTGTGCTCATCCCGTCATTTTGAGACTGGACAAATAAATTAAACAAATTGCAAGAAAGCTTTTTAAGGTAAGATTTATTTAAATATTCCTCCAGTTATTCCTTTTTGTATATAACTATATGTAGAGTAATTCCTACGAGGAGCAGAATATTGAATAATTCATGTTTGAAATTATATAAAAAAAAATCTAGTTAATATTTTGAAAAGGATTTGAAGAAAATAGTTCAAATAGAATTATCACAACAGGTGAATTACTTTAAAGGTTGCTAGATTAGCTGCTATTCTAAATTAAAAATTTGTCTTTTGGGAGTTTGAAAAAGAGAGAGTAAAGTTTCGTTAAACCTGTTTGATCTACACATCAAAATTCTACACAGTATACTTTACAATCTCTGTGCATGGCAAAACAGTACACGTATTCAGTTTCATTTAAATTATTCACACAAAGTAAAATTACATTACATATAGTTGAACCTTACACCGTATCATCCCACACAAAGCGAAATTTTGTTTTTAGGATAAAATTAATACAATTCGATTGAACTGTATATGATAATACTATACACAAAAGGTGCTATGTAAGTCTAATTTTTGACGAAATTGAGTTTTCTGCAGAAATCATAATTCCTCACATTTTTACACCT
The DNA here is from genome assembly GCA_932195095.1 of Andricus curvator. Classification (NCBI taxonomy): domain Eukaryota; kingdom Metazoa; phylum Arthropoda; class Insecta; order Hymenoptera; family Cynipidae; genus Andricus; species Andricus curvator. Next base: position 79,560 of record CAKNYM010047742.1, read on the forward strand.
ATTTCAGTGAAAAACTTCAGGTTCTCAAAATTTGTACCCTAAAATTTATTATCTTAATGTATTCAAATATTTTGAATTTTCAAAGAATTTAAACTAAATGAGTGAACTGTACTAAACTATTCAATTTTTTTAACAATTCGACGGCCATTATAGGTTCGTGAGCAGTATTTAACAATTAGAGATATTATTATCAAAATAAAAAAAATGTTGTCGCAGTACTACAAAGGTTCCTTTTTCTGTTATACTTTATTATTCTGTTATAAAATAAATAAAAATATTTATTTCTGATGATTTTCTCAACGATTTATGTAATACTTTTATTTACAGTATCAGGGAAAGCTAAACGGTGCTAAGTCCATCGCCATTTCCATCAAATTATAACACGCACACGTAGCGTCATCTATTTTTTCACATAATGATCAATAAAGTGATCCATCCACTCGCACAAACCAAAATTTACTCAATCGCTTGTAAATTATTTCCTAAAATTATACCCTAAAATTTTGTTTTCAAGGTCAAACTCCCCAGAAAACTCTAAAATTTATGTTTTTTCCGTTTATATTGGAATGGGACTGGTGACACTCCTGTCTACCATGAGACGTTGGAAACGGGAAGGTATGTGACCTACATTATTTGTTTGACCAGTCACGAGGGTGCCTTCCCGCCCCCACGAGACTACATTACAAGTATTTCTTTGACTGGTCACAGGGGTGCCTCACCCCTTACGAGACTTTGGAAAGGGGGAGATATGTGACCTACATAATTTATGTGGCTAGTCATAGGGATGCCTTCCTGCCTCCCACGAGACGTTAAAAAATGGTAGGGTTTTGACCAACATTATTTCTGTGACCAGTCACATGGGTGCCTTTCCGCTCCCCCCACGATACTTTGGAACGGGGTAGGGGTTTGACCAACATTATTTCTGTACCCAGTCACAGGTGTACCTTCCCGCCCCCCATGTGACGTTGGAAAAGGATATGGGTTTGGACGAGCATTATTTCTGTGACTTGTCATAGGGGTGCGTTCCCGCTCCCCACGAGACGTTGAGAAGGGGAAGGGTTATTTGATCTACATTAGTGCTGTGGATAATCATAGGGGTGCCTTTCCGCCCCCACGATATGTTGGAAACAGTTAGGGGTTTTACCAACATTTATTTCACCCAGTCACAGGTGTGCCTTCCAACCCCCCCATGCGACGTTGGAAAAAGGGCAGGGGTTTGACGAACACTATTTCTGTGACTGCTGATGGGGGTGCGTTCCCGCCCTCCACGAGACGTTGATAAGGGGATGGGTATGTAACCTACATTATTTCTATGACCAGACACAGGGAAATTTTTTTGAGGGCTACAACTTATATTTATAACTTTTTCTTCTCAAATCAATATTTATCGAAATATATTGAAAAAAATGAAAAAATATCATTTTTTGGAGTTTTGACCTTGAAATCAATATTTCCAGGTATCTTCACTATGATTTTCGTAATGAGCATGTCGAAATACGTGGGTTTACCTTGTTTCAAATAAATCGGAGGTAAGTACTTTTCGGAACTTCTGAATCTCCTGTAAAATTAGCTTGAGCACCGTTCAACTTTCCATGCTCAATTTAAGGAAAGTTAATAATTCTACTTTAAACCCCAATAAATTGTACATAGTAAAACTCCACACAAAATCGTCTAGAAAATTGAAAAAAAGGATATAAAATCATAAATTTTGGTTTGTTAATATATCATTAATTGTTTTTAGGCTTTTTCCTTTTTCGGCTTTTTTCGTGAAATGATTGCTCACATCGACGCCTCCATTTAATATGAGTCTATGTGCTGCTCACAGCGCCGCGTTTGAGACTATTCGCTACGCTTATACAAAACGCATAGTCTCGTACACGGCGCTGTCAGCAGATAAACTCATATTGAATGGAAGCGTCGTCTTTTACCGCTGTTTTCCTTACACAGCGGCCACGAGCATTGAAGGTGACATTAGTCGCCTCTGGATGGTTTCTTAGAGCTACCACTTGGCACTCCATAGGCTTTTAGTCACCTGCTTCCTGATGGTCTAGGGAGATTCTTACAATGCGACAGGAGTTTGATAAAACCGCCTTCTGAGCTGCTGTTCGTATCCTACTGACTCCTAAATGCCCCAGATGTTCAATGCATCTTGCGTGAACATTCTTTGTAGCCAAAATCACAATAGGGTGAATAGATGTATGTTTCATATTCCTCCATATTGTCTTTACTTCATGCCTTAGTTCGCTATACTTATGGATCTCAGCTGTGTAGGTTGCCTGCTCGGTGGATTTTTTGGTATCTCTACATAAGGTAAACGTCCCAGTAATCCCCGCGGTCCCAGTAATCGCCAGTTTTGAAGTGTAAACGCCAGAAGTAAGTATTTTCCGCATTAAAATACATTCCTAAAATATTTTTAAGTAAGTTTGAACAGTGCTTGTTATGGAAACCAAATTAGTTTTTTTGTACAAATAGTGCACATGGGTAAA